>LGRX02004856.1:0-28009 GCA_001247695.2 Cymbomonas tetramitiformis
AGGCACGCCATACTCATGGTGCCTAGGGGTGGCGCGCAGCGGGTGCACGGCGACCGGGCGCCATCGAGGCTCTTCGGAGAGGAGATGAGCGCGCCTGGGAGCGTCACACCGCACACGCGTACCCCGGCGACGAGCGCGGAGCGCAGCACCCACGTGAGGGTCGCTGCTGAGGCCCGTGTGGCCGACGCTCCGGGCGAGATGGCGCCCAGCGATGGGACGCTTCGCCACACGCAGACAAGGGTCGCCGCCCTTGTGCTCGTGTCGCTACAGGGTGAGCACGAGAGGTGCTCGCCCGCGCCCTTCCCCACGGCGCCATGAGAAAGCGTCCAGGCGTGGACCGCTTTTCTTTGGGGGGGGGAAGAGAGCGCGCCGCGGGTGGCACACGATGACCACCGCGAGCGCGCCGAGCGTACCGCCACGAGGCAGCCGGATAGATGGCCGCCGTCTCGGGCCGCGTGACGCGCAGCTGCCCCACCAGGCACACCATACTCATGGTGCCTAGGGGTGGCGCGCAGCGTGTGCACGGCGACCGGGCGCCATCGAGGCTCTTCGGAGAGGAGATGAGCGCGCCTGGGAGCGTCACACCGCACACGCGTGCCCTGGCGACGAGCGCGGAGCGCAGCACCCACGTGAGGGTCGCTGCTGAGGCCTGTGTGGCCGACGCTCCGGGCGAGATGGCGCCCAGCGATGGGACGCTTCGCCACACGCAGACAAGGGACGCCGCCCTTGTGCTCGTGTCGCTACAGGGGAAGCACGAGAGGTGCTCACCCGCGCCCTTCCCCACGGCGCCATGAGAAAGCGTCCAGGCGTGGACCGCTTTTCTTTTGGGGGGGAAGAGAGCGCGCCGCGCGCACTGCCACGCTAGCCATTTCTTTCATGGTGAGGACGTGGCCCAGCCGCTGGCGAGGGGCGCTTTTGGACGCACGCGAATTGAGGACCTGGTGAACCTATGGCATACGGTTGAAGCGGACGACGCCTAGTAGACGGAGAACTGAGTTTGTGCGCCTGCACGACGAGCATATGTGACCTCTTGACCGAGGTCCCCTACTTGCAAAGATTTTTGTTCCGTATTATCGACAGCCTTGGTAGCCGATGCGAGTGTTATGACCATCATGATGGCGGGAAATTGAAGACCGAAAGCTGCCTTGATATGAGTAGTGTGCCGCTGTAAGGAGCGCCAGCGATGTGACCTTAGTGGAGCCCTCAAGCCAATCAGATGAGCAAACGCGATGAGCAAAGTAGTAACGTATATGTTCGCGAGGACGCTTCCCACGTGAAGGGGGGGGGAGTTGTGCTAGGACAACATACTGTGTAATGCGCGGATGACTCAGCGGTGTCATACATGCTAGCAGTGCCATACGCGCCTTACGATATTAGCGCCCGAGACCCCGGTTGAGGAAGAGACCCCCCTTAGTGGGAGTACACAGTACTAGTGTACGGTGTAATAAGGTGTCATAGTGAAGCACCGACACCTCATACTGCATGATACTGTAGTAGAAGCATATGATAGGTTAATGAGACTTGGCCATGCTGACTAGGATTAACTCAGGGAGTTGAGTGAATAAGTAATGGCCAAGGCAAAAGAAACAGTTGAGTTTCCAAGAGTAAATACAGCCGACATGGCAAAAGATGTAATCCTAATTCTTATATGCAAGTAATATGCTGTAAGTCTAGACATAGCAGTCTTATGTCTAAAGAGCTGACCTAGCAGTACCTAGGCAGTTAGTTGGTCATTATATGCAGTCCATATATGATCCCCACCAGTAGTTTCACAGTGTCTGTTAAGTGAGGAGGGTTACAGCTGCCTCCCACAGTACAATCACATGGACTTCGCGGGGACCACTCAGTTATCATCACATGGACCCCACATGGACCGGTGAGGGCCACATGGGTCCGATGGTCAGACATTCCTACGGGTCCATGCGACGCATGGACCTCGCATGGACCCGTAGGGAATGCATCACATGGACCCAGCATGGACCCCCCCCCACCCCCGTTTGGGCGCTCGCTCGATGGGTTCATATGATTACTCGGCAGGTCCATGTGGTATTTAGGCGGGTCCAAGCGATAATCTAGCGGGTCCGTGTGAGTATTAAGCGGGTCCGTATGATTATCCGGCGGGTCCACGTGGGCATTAAGCGGGTCCATGTGATTAGTATGTGGGTCTATGCGATTATTCTGCGGGTCCATGTGATTATTTTGTGGGTCCATACGATTCTTCGGCGGGTCCATGTGGGTATTAAGCGGGTCCATGCGTTTGTAAAACGGGTCCATGTGCTCTGCAAGCGGGTCCATACGGTTATTTAGCGGGTCCATGTGATTATTTTGTGGGTCCATACGATTATTTTGTGGGTCCATACGGTTATTCAGCGGGTCCATATGATTATTTTGTTGGTCCATATGATTCTTCGGCGGGTCCATGTGGGTATTAAGCGGGTCCATGCGATTGTAAAACGGGTCCATGTGCTCTGCAAGCGGGTCCATTCGATTATGATGTGGGTCCATACGGTTATTCAGCGGGTCCATGTGATCATTTTGTGGGTCCATACGATTATTCGGCGGGTCCGTGCGGGTATTAAGCGGGTCCATGCGATTGTAAAACGGGTCCATGTGCTCTGCAAGCGGGTCCATGCGATTATTATGTGGGTCCATATGGTTATTCAGAGGGTCCGTGTGATTATTTTGTGGGTCCATACGATTATTCGCGGGTCCGTGTGGGTATTAAGCGGGTCCATGCGATTGTAAAACGGGTCCATGTGATCAACAAGCGGGTCCATGCGATTATTGTGTGGGTCCATATGGTTATCCAGCGGGTCCATGTGATTATTTTGTGGGTCCATGTGGTATACAATACAATTATAAACAATATTTACAAGTGAACTGCTCTGGACGGCAAAAGCAGTAAGGCAATTCTAAACAAAATGATTGCTATTCTTGTTCAGTATCACTGCCATTGCCACTCTTATCGGAACTGTCATTGTCGCTGCTACTATCCGCCCCCTTGTCCTCATCGTCGTTCTCCTCGTCCCCTTCCTTCGCACCGGAGCCGTCCTCATCGTGATCATCAACGCCGCCCCCTCCGCCCTCCGCGTCTTCTTCCATGTCTTCCACCACTTCCTCCTCGGCTTGATCCACTGCAGCTGCTACCTTCTTTTTCTTTCCCGTTTTGGCCGCTGCTTCATCGCCCCCTTCATGTTGAGCCTTTTTTCGTTTGGCCTTGACAAGCATCTCCTTCGCCCCCTTCTCTCTGGCTTCTTTGGCCGCAAGGCTGGCAGCAACACGCTCAGCAGCTTCCTGCTTGGTCCGAACCTTCAAGCCAGCAAACACCTTGGAAGCATTTTTGGAAAGCTTCACATGGTGCACTGGCAACCTGCACGCGTAAACACACAACACCTCAACACAACTGTGACATAGTATACTGGGGCGGGGTTGGGGCGACACGTGGGACCATACAGGACGTAGGGGCGGGATGGGGGTTTGCCCACCGATACTTACGAGCTCTACGTTGAGTTCGTGGTTCACCTGCCAGATAAGGGGGATGTTTACCCCGTGGAAAGGATCTTATCCCACCACATGTCCATGGTGGATGAGCTCGTGAGTGCGGAGCAACTCCGCACCGGGACGGCTGCAGTGTCGACAACGGATCCGGATTCGTTGCTCCGGATCCAGGCACAAATCAGAATCCGACCTATCGAATCCTCAATTTAAGCGGCTTCGAAAGATACAGATAAGGGCAGATCCTGAAATTCTACTGGATTCGAAGCATCGAATCCTGATCCGTAAAAAATCCGTCAATTCCGACGATTCTGCGAATCCAAACCTGCCAAGTAAAAATTTGAACCCACATCCTTTGGGGTGTTTGCCAATATGGCCCTGCTTTCCCAGATGTGCTAAGAGGATAATTCCGTGACATTTGTCCACATTTTGATTACAGTGCTTCCTCTTATTGACTATATGTGTTTTTTTTGGTGTCAATAAGTCTTTAAATTTTGGGTTATTTGTGCCTTTGTGTGAATTAATTTATTCCAAACTTGTTTATTGACGGGTATGTTTGCATGCGCGAGTGCATTTATTAATTTAAATCTTATTTATTGCTTGGCATGTTTGTATCAGCATTAGCATTTATTCATTAAAACCTTGTTTATTGTTGGGCTGGGGCCACAGTTGAACTGTGATTATATACGAACATGTTGGCATATCGAACGCATGATTCCGGTCACGTTTCATCCGAAACTGAAATTGTTTTCTAGTGCGCCTGCTTGACGGGCCATTTGCCATTCTGATCATATCTCACGCCGTGCGTATCTATTTGAGCCGTAATCTCGATAGCCTTATAGAGGACACTGAGCCCGACATTTTGAGCTATCAAACGTAGTGATACGGTCAGTATTTCTCATGACGAAGATATTTGGGGTTATGTCTGCAAACTGACGGGCCATTTGCCATTCTGATCATATCTCACGCCGTGCGTATCTATTCGAGCCGTAATCTTGATAGCCTTATAGAGGACACTGAGCCCGACATTTTGAGCTATCAAACGTAGTGATACGGTCAGTATTTCTCATGACGAAGATATTTGGGGTTATGTCTGCAAACTGACGGGCCGTTTGCCATTCTGATCATATCTCACGCCGTGCGTATCTATTCGAGCCGTAATCTTGATATCCTTATAGAGGACACTGAGCCCGACATTTTGAGCTATCAAACGTAGCGATACGGTCAGTATTTCTCATGACGAAGATATTTGGGGTTATGTCTGCAAACTGACCGGCCGTTTGCCATTCTGATCATATCTCACGCCGTGCGTATCTATTCGAGCCGTAATCTTGATATCCTTATAGAGGACACTGAGCCCGACATTTTGAGCTATCAAACGTAGTGATACGGTCAGTATTTCTCATGACGAAGATATTTGGGGTTATGTCTGCAAACTGACGGGCCATTTGCCATTCTGATCATATCTCACGCCGTGCGTATCTATTCGAGCCGTAATCTTGATATCCGTATAGAGGACACTGAGCCCGACATTTTGAGCTATCAAACGTAGTGATACGGTAACTCTTTCCAGGCCAAGGTGGCGATGGCGGAGGCGGCAAGTCAAAGAAAGAACCGTCGTTTCCACCGTTTTCCCCACGGACAGTAGACAGATCCGGGAAGGGGAAAACATGCTCATCCTCAACAGTAGTATTGTTGTGGTCAGAGGAGTTGCCTTTAGTAGGGCCAACATCCGCGCCTAATGAGATCCCTACGGTGAGCCATAGCAATATGAAGAACAGTTTGCCTTTCATATTGTGCGTACGGAGTTGAACGAAGTTAATACAACAGTTTCCACGCAAGAACGAACGAAGGTGAAAACCTAATAAGAAACGCACGGCGGAAACGGAAGGGATTACAGACACTCAGACACGGCTACAGTGCTGACACGTCGAGGGCATGGGCACTCGGATCGAATTCATTTATAATCACACTATTTCAGATCGGATCCAATTAATTTATAATCACACTATTTATTGGTCGGGCAAGTAGCATTGCACCTGGAGTTTTATCTATAATAACTTGTTTATTGACGGTGCAATCCCCTGTCCAATCCGCATTAGATAATAAAAATCTTATTTATTGGGGATCAACCACCGTGCGATGAAACATTTATTGTTTCCTTATCTATACTATTGATGAAAGCTATTTTTCAAAATATTTAATTATTTTATAAGTCAATAAGAGGAAGCACTGTATAAGAGTGAGTAGGGAAGAGCGCGCTTGCGGAGTCGGCGAGTCACTGCTGCCGGTGGGCTGCGAGCTTGAGGGTGACGTGCGTTTGCTGTGGGTCGATACCCACCAGTGAAGTTGGTTTCGTGGACCTGCACACCAAGCCATACAGAGCCTTCCCCAACCCGAAAAGGCAAGGAAAGGAGCACAGCCGCTTTGGCCCGGAGGCATGTATAGCTGGCAATTTACCGGGTAAAGGATTTTGGCCCTTGGTAATACCGGGTAAAATACCGGTAATACTTTAAGTGGTATTACCGAGGTAATACTATTCTGGGATTTTTGGCAATAATTAAAACGATCATGGGGCATCGCGCACACATTATTATTGGGAGCCATACAAGTGTGCTCCTAGAGGCTTTGATGTATGCGCAATCGATCTAAGAAGGTGGCGAGACCAAATTCGAATGTTGTCGCCACCAAAACGAACAAAAACCACTTTCCAGAAAGTACAGACAGCCGCCCCGATTTTGGGGATTGGTTACATGCTGCACTCTCGGGTGCCGTCACCTGCCGTACAAATGTGCTCCTAGAGGCTTTGATGTATGTGCAATCGATCTATGAAGGTGGCTAGACCAAATTCAAATGTCGTCGCCACCGAAACGAACAAAAACTACTTCTCAGAAAGTACAGACAGCCGCCCCGATTTTCGGGATTGGTAATACCCTTACCCGGTATTACCAATGGTAAAATTTGGTATTTTGGCATGGAGGACGATCAGAGTGTCCTAAGAAGGGTGAATCCATGACGGATATCTCTCGTGTTGCCACGCAGGGATGTACTCGCGTTATGAACAGTTTAGACTTCGAGCACGTCTCACCCTCTCACGGAATGGGGATGTTGGAAATCGTCCTGGCGTGACGGCTGAGAAGCCGTCGATTTGATTTTTTCCCATGGTAAAATGGGTAAAATCGATGGTAATACGGGGGTAATACCCGGTAATACCCATACCCGGTATTACCGATGGTAAAACTTTTTGGTAACGTGCGGTAATACCCCCCTGCACTAGGGTAAGGACTTTTTGGGGCAAAGTAATACTTGGTAAAATACTGGTAATACCTATACCTAGTATTACCTTTGGTAAAATTCGTGCCAGCCATAGAGGCATGGCTGGAAGGGCCGAAAGCAGGTGTCGCAGTTGGCATGGCACTGAAAGGTCGCAGAACTGCGCAAAGCTGGCGTCTCAGGCGCCATGGCTGCGAAGCACTGTACCCGTGCTGAAGAGTCAAAACAGAAGCACCCTCAACAAAAGTTGCTGACCCAATCTGCTACAAAGTTTGAAAACCAATGTCAGGCATGCACAAGCTGGCCTGAAGTGCACTGAGCCTCTGGCTGCCGTGTCACTCCGCGCGCGAGCCTGGTGCCATCACATAGGAGTTCACACACAAGTGAAAACAAAGGAGATCCGAGGAATATTTCAAAACCAACGAAGAGGTTCGGCACCCTGTTAGGTGATACCGTTCCAGCAGAACAAAACAACACTTTGCAATTGGGCATTCACTGCGGCTCTCGTGTCGTGCGCCCAGGTCGCAGCACGAGCGGCTCCTACGGTGAATGCCCCCCACCTGCCACAAGGCCTAGTTGGTGCCCTTCGAGCAGCCAAGCACAAGTTCACGTCGAAACTTATGAAAGAAACTGCGGGCAAAGGCGTGCTTCGAGCACACGCATGGCAAAAAGGCATGGGTCAGGTGTCCAGACCCGAGCTGGCGCGTCGCCAACCATGAATTCCCACAACCTGTCATACAGGCCCGTCGGGGAATTCACCGCTGCCAACGCCCACAAGGGTCGAATTCACAAATACACACACAATGAAAACTGAAGGAAAAAACATCCGGCTGCAATGCTGTCAAAAAGTTGTAGTCAGGTGTTTGGACTCGAGCTGGCGCGCCTTAAGCCGTGAATTCCCACCACTTGTCACCCAGGTCCGTCAGGGGAATTCAACGTTGCCACAGCCTGCGCAGGTCGAATTCACAAAGGTCAACATCATACAAATTGTGGGAAAAACATGGGTGCGGCTACAACCTCGTCAAACAGCAAAAGTCAGGTGTCACAGTTCGAGTCGGCGCGGCTACGGTTGTGCATTCCCAAACGCCGGTCATATATGCCGGTTTGAGCATATTCGGCAAGCAAGCCCTGCGAGGTTCGAATTCGCATAGCAAATGGTACAAAATATGGCACAAAAAGGCCGGGCGCATCGTGCACACGCGTGAATACCGCTGAGAGTGCCTGAGACGGTTCGCCGTCGCGGGTGTGAATTTATGACAAACGCAGCTTCGGGCTATCTCGCCGCTAGGCGCTCAACGGGAAAAATGCCCCTCGGTGGGAATTCGCGATCGTGTTGTGAATTCGTGAACGTTTTCGGACAGCAGAGGATCTCCAGCGCTGCGGAACTGCGACATGCGTTTCTACTGCTATGCCACGTAAAACATGCCAGGCGGCAACGCGCTTCAGCCGTTCCGGCTCGTAGATTCGCAAAACGGGCACGGGACTAACTTGTACTCGCAGACTGTAGATTCAGGCTCAGGTAAAAGCATGCAACGCAGAAAGGCAAGCGAGCAACACAGGGGGCAATTCACAGATAAAACAAGTACAACGGCACGACTTCGCACATACGTCAGAGTGGCGTGCCGGCACTCTGGGGATCCGAACCAGACTCTTACAAACTGCTAGTGACAAAGCTCGCATGTGGATTCGAAGCATATGTATGTATATATCACATTTAATACTAGGCCACAAGAGGCAACTATCACTATCCCGCAGAATGGTTTTGAAAGGTTCGGATCTAACTTTTCGAAAGCAGGAGCTAGCTAAATACTCAAGCGAGCATAGTGAAAGTCCGTGAATGCCATTGTCGTTTCGGATGCCCTGTGACCATTGGTTCCCAGTGACAGCGGCGTTTGGTGTCAACGCGCGCTTGCGTTTGCCCTGTCATGCATCGCCGAGACGTCATGTGTGGTCGCGTCGTGATGTCACTTCGCGTGATGTCGTGCTCGACGCTCTGCGGTGCTCGCGGATCGGCACGGGCTGGTCGCGGCGACGTCGATGTAGCGCTTGGCGAGGCGTCGTGCATGATTTATACTGGGAGGGAGATCTGAGCTGGAGGGTGAACGTGATATGCTCCGGGCGCTCGAGCGGACAATGAACTGGGGTAGGACCGTGACTGAGGGGGGAATGACAATTACTGAAAAAGGGGGTCATGGTTGGGGCGTTTGCTGTCGGCTGAGACGGGCGCGATGGGGGCAAATGCGGTGGGGTCTGACATGGGCTGCGGTAGCGTGACTAAATATGGGGGGTGTGACAGGCCTTTCAGGGGTGCCCGAGGGACCCCTTCTAAGCGTGTTCATAGTTGTGACACATAAATATTGACACCACCAGACCCAAGTGGGCAAGGTGGGAGAGCAAGAATGCTTGAAGAAGCCGAAGCAGACGATTGAATAGCACCACCAGACCCAAGCGGGTCAGGTGGATCCCAGAGTGGAACGGCAGGATCCCCAAGCGGGTAAGTAACCGAGGTCGATTGAGAAAAGTACTGTGGCACATCCCGCGGCGGTAATGGCGAACCAGCAGTAATATCAGGCGGGTAAAAGAAATCCAGCACCGCAGCCTCGGGATGACCAGAACAGTATCCGTAAGTGGCTCCGGGCTCTACCAGGCCCCTGACACCACCGCCGACCACGAGGGTCGGCATCGCCGTAGCACTGAACAGAAACGTAGCCACCATAAAAAGGCTGAGTGCAAATTCATTGAACCCAAACGGCTTGGAGCCCCTGGGGACCCCGAACCGCCGGAATGCTGCAGCCGCCAGCGGTGCACCCCCCTCAATCTCAGGCAGGCAGACACCAGGAGGGCAGTCAGAGCCCTCCCCATCATCATCGGAGTCACAGACATCAACAGGCTCAGGGTCAATGTCAAACCAGGCAGGGTGGACAGTGTTGAATGCTTTGAAAGAAATGTCAGTAGGAGCCACGTGGCCGAGAGACAGAGAGGCAGACGGCGGCACAAAGGTGGCACGGCTAACCTCATGCAGGTCAACCGGCTCATCATGCACAGGTGCAGAGGCCCGCGGCAGCAGTTGCTTGTCAGTGGCCGGCTCAGCGACACCACCAGCAAGCGGACCGCTGACCGCAGAAAATGCAACACGGCCCAGGGAAAGATGTTCATCGGGTACAGACCCAGCAGAGGCAGCAGCATCCCTGAACTGCTGCAGAGCCGTAGGCTCTGGAGCAAAGGAATGCGCAGACAGCTCACAGATTTCAGGTTGCCCCACGAGAGCACATAAGTGCTCCATGGACCCCTCATCTCCAGCGTCATAGTACCGCTGGAAACGAAGGGCAAGCACATCGGAGTCGTATGACTCGACGGCTTGGCAGTAGGATGCCGACAACGGGTGAGTGTCCTTGTGAGGACACTCACTGAGCCAATGCTTCGACCCAACGGCACGGCACTTCTCGTGCTTGCACGATGGGACAAAGGTGCCAGACCGCTTGTCAAAAGCCACCTCCGAAGAGGCGGAATGAGCAAGCGGCTGCACCCCAGGCCGGTGGAATTTGCGCGGAGTGTGTTTCCCAGGAGGCGGCTTGGAGCCACCCCTCTTAAGGGAATCCACATCCCGCTGCAACTTGACTAACTGAGCACTGAGTGACGCAATGGCCGAAGCCAGGTCAGTGTCAGCAGTACAAGATGCTACAGAAATGGGGCGCCCTGCAGTGCGCTTGCCCGAGAGCCGCCCGCAGCGGTGCTGCTCGCGGACACGCGCCTGCAGGGTGAGCAGACTCACAGCCGCACGCTGGTCAGCTCGAGCAAACGAGTCAACCAGCGTGGCGTAAGCCGGCCCAGACAGAGCAGAGAGGAATTGCCGTTTAACAGCGTCCTCGGGCAGCGTCTGCAAACGCTGTGCATCCCGAAGGCAGCTGTTAAACAGACGAATGTCAGAGTCAGGGTCCCTCTCATCAGAAATCCTTACAACAAGCAGCTCTGCAAACGCATCGAACGGGGCCGATACGTCTGCAAGCATACGCACCACCTCGAGGGCGGCGCGCTTGCCACCAGCAGGAACATCCGCACCAGAAGCCTCTACCCAATTACGGGCAGGAGACCCTGGCGCAGTCAGCAGCAGCAGCACAGAATACAAAAGTTCATTGGCAGCAGGCAACACAGGGGTGTCAGCAGCAGCCAGGTCAAACAGGGGTGCAAATGCTGGCGACTGCAGTGTGAAGAGCTGCCGAAGCTCGGACACCAATTGAGAAAAAATATCCGAAGCTGATGCCTCGTCCCCACGGAATTTTGCGGTTTTGTCGCCCAGCACTTTTGTCGCCGCAGTTTTGGAAATCTGTACATCGAACGAGTCCCTGCGCAGACGCTGCACGAGCGTGGCAGCTGCTGCCGACGCTTCCGATGCAGAAACGGCCAAATGCGGAGTGGTCGGGGTCGCTGCATTCAACGCCCCAACATCATCGAAAATAGTAGCTAACTTGCGCGCCCTAGCGCGAGTGCGTGGACCCTGTGGTGTCTCCATAGTAAGAATGACGGCGAGATGGGATACGTGGGCTGGAGTGGCGACAGTAGATAAATCAGACGCAGCGGCCAAATCCTGCAGAAGTCTCAGTAATAAGAACAACATCAAACAGGTCGTGAGCCGATTGGCTAAAAGTGGTTGCGACCCACAATACGCGGAATGCCCTCTCCACTGGCCAGGTGAAACGTAAAAATAAGCCATAGCGAGCGACGATACTGCTGCCGAAAAATGTTCCAAACCGATCTCCACCTCAAGGAGAGGCCATACCGCGGAAAGGTCAACTACTGCCTAAGGGGGCGCCCACCCCATCTCTGTGTCAAAACTTAGCCAATCATGGCAACAGCTAGGCGTTGTGCCATCAGAACTACCGGGAAAGTGGTGACGCCTATAACCTGCGAGAACGGGTGTTCCGCTCGGTGAAAACAAACAGGCTAAGCTCCATAAACAGTCCGGCCGAGTGCTTTTATCATGCATCTCGGAAACCCGGATAATACGAAATGATGACACTGACTGTACAGTACGTCTGTACAGTCACCCTAGCTACTAGCGGGGTCATAGTTCCGATCAGTGACAGGGTCAGGCTAGGGGCTATCAGAGCCCATAATAATAACCCTGAACCTAAAGTCCAGCATTTATTCCCTCCCCCCACCCTCAAGGGTGCTGTGTTTTTGAGTTACACTGATGATTTTGGTGCTTCGTTACTTTTCGATTGTACAAGGTGGAGTGTCAAGCTTTAATGCAGATTATAGTGTGTTCAATAATAAGATTCGTTTTAGTGTACTGAAAATACCCTTCTCAGATTAGCTCTTGCTGATTTCAAATGTGACTATGGTTTAGCTAGGGTAGATAGGGGGGTCCCATAGTGTAGGCGTGTCACATAACCCTTCCCTTGTATTTTTATCAAACTACTCAAAAGCTTCACCGCCCTCGAGGCGGCTTACCCTAAAAAACGTATTTTTGCACACAATAAAAATGCGTTGATATTTTAGTTTTTTGAAGTTTTTTAGAAATATTTTCGCGACCTTAAGGTATAATTTGACTCCCACTTTGCTCTGCCTGCTTCACTATGCTCTCTTTGCGCCTGAACCCTGACTTACGGTATGATTCTTGTTACGTCTCTCATTGATATGTGATATGCGACTTAAGAAACCAGAATTCTGAGTTACGGCTCAGAATCTGGGACACACCATAATACCTGGCGAAGCTGGGGAGTTCGCTCCCCAGTGAGGAACCAAAACCTTACCTGAGCGACATCAAACGCGAATAAAGAAACACTCAAAAGAATAAAGCATCTAATAACATTCCACGTGCTGGGGTGTGTTACAATTCTTGTTGCGCAAACAGAGGAAAATCACGTTATGGAGAGCGACGCAGCTCCAGCAGAGGCACAGCCAGTAACAGTAATCCCACCATTGCCAGCATCTCCCAAAACGCTTCAGCAGAAATTTCAGTTAGCGAGACAGTTGGAGGAAGAAATCCAACGCAGGACACAGGACTGGAGAAACGCGCTAGGAAGAGACGAAACGAACAGTCTCATTTTCAAACACTTCAAAGCCAGAGCCCTTCAGATTCACGGAGAACAGTTTGATCTCAGCTTTTTCCTTGGAAACCTCAAAACAACCAGTGGGATAATCTCATACACGTCTCACATCTTCAGACACCTCACACGATTTTGCGCAGTCATTACAGTAGAGGACGAGGAGCGCGTTACAGTTGAGGACCCAGCAGTAGCGCCAACGATTGAGCGACTCACAGCAAATTTCAAAAACGTGATCAGCTCAGAAAACGTGCTTAACGTTACCACGTTCCTGCTGAAATACGACTGTTACATTCCAGTCTTGGAGGCCACTGCAGCAGAAGTCAATCAGATTGAGAAGTCATTGAGAGTCAGTGGGCAGCCAGCGCCAGGAAACACAGCTCCCATTCCCATTCCTGCCTCCCCAGCCTTCTCGCTCAACGACCTGGATATACAAGACGAATTATACCGTGAAGAGGCGGAAGACTGGGAACAAATTGACAGTGAAGGTGAGTGCGAAAGGAGCAAATCCTCTCATTCTTTCTTTTTCGCAAACTCCTTTCCATTAAACAGTCACACGCGCGAGATCTTGCTAGTTCTTGTCACCTGTCACAAGAATAGCGCGCCTGAAAGCCTGAAAGCCACGAGTCATCGTAGGAACGACGCGAATTGCTCATTGTTGGTGTCGGAATTAACAAATCGTTTCTTCTCACTAGGACTGACGTTTAAGTCAATAACTAATTTAGTGACTAACTGCAATAAGCTGTACGAGCTTTTCATTTGTGGCACAGGCGGATACGGAAGCGCGAATCTCACAGGGGACTTTCAGAGCCAGTTAGTGGATCACGAAGAGTCAGGAGATTTCGACCCCTCAGCTGTTCTGCGT
The DNA here is from genome assembly GCA_001247695.2 of Cymbomonas tetramitiformis. Classification (NCBI taxonomy): domain Eukaryota; kingdom Viridiplantae; phylum Chlorophyta; class Pyramimonadophyceae; order Pyramimonadales; family Pyramimonadaceae; genus Cymbomonas; species Cymbomonas tetramitiformis. Next base: position 13,681 of record LGRX02004856.1, read on the forward strand.
GCTCAGAAATATGCGGACGAAATTAGTAAGAGAACTGAGCAGGTAGAAGGACACGAGGGTGATCTTTCGAACGAGGACTTCATTCAAACTGTAAAGATCACGCGTATGGACAAGGGTGACCGCAGGAAATTTTCCAACAGAGAAATTAGTGAGACGACTCGTCAAATCACCCAATTGCTGGAGCGTCACTCACTCGACATCTCGCACCTTTCAGTAAAAGGCCGAGACAGACCTGCGGACCTCATTGCTGACAGCCCTGTCGATCCCACTGACCAAAGACCCAAAGACCCATTCATTCTAGTACGGGTGAAATCAGAAAGCGAAGCCAGAGTAATTCTTGAGAAAGCGGTTTATGTCATTGACGACCGCCGTTACATTTCAGAACCCAAATCTGACAGACTTGTGAGGTTCAACATCAATTTTGTGGCTGCCGCGGCAAACTTGCAGGTGTCCACGGAAAGAATTGTGCAATTTCTCAGTGGTTCAATCTTCTCAGAGTTTGTTTCCAGAATCGTGTACGTTCAATCTTTCAGTGAGAGCGCCAAAAGTGGCGGCCGTTTCATCCGCAGGCTTTATACAATTCTCAGACCACCGCTTGGACCCAAACCTGAGCCAGCAATACTCAATCCGGTCTCGAAAGAACACTCAATTTACTTCATCCCGCCCCAGTATGCCTTCGATCCCATGGGGGTGGTTTACATCACGCAGTGCAGTGCGTGGCAGTGCAAAAAGTGCCATCCCTCAAGTAAAAAATACGGTCATTACTCCAAAATTTGCTCCGACATCCAGCAAAAAGGAAAGGGAAAGGGCAAAGGGAAAGGTGGGGGCTCTTCTTACACTGCAGGGCCTCAGAGCACAGGATCACGAGGTGCAGGCTCCGCGCGGTGGGAGCAGAATCGTGCACGGGCAGAAAAAAGAAAATCCGAGCCGGCATCACAAAGTCCAGCCCACAAACAAACCTCTGGCTCCGAAAGAAAAGAGGAAATTGCTTCTGCGGCAAGATCTGGTGGAGCCAACATCTCAGGTAGATACTAACCTGCTACAGCAAAGTGCTAACTGCAAAGATTCAAAGACATCTCTTCTCACAAACATTCCCACAGACCATTACTGCTTGGCTGACCTTACTGCTTGAGATTCTCCTTTCTTTTGCTAATCACAAACAGTTTTCGTTATAGCTGCACGATCGACAGTTTGCAAGAGCTCACTAGAATTAACCAGCAACATCCAGCTGGAAGGGTATGAGTAATAACTCCAGGCCCCCTCTTTTCTATATGTACAAATCTCTGGTGAGCATTCTAACTGCTTTTCAACTTGCCTTGACACTGCTCTTTTTACTTTCAGCATCCTCCACTCAAAGCTTTGTCATCTTGTATAGCTTACCCTCATCCCACGGTGCAAACTGCCAAAGCATTTTACCACCACTCAGTCATAAAATAGCTTTGGGAACTGAAAAAAGCAGCTTTCTAGAGTTTTTTAACCGAGCACGGCAGTCTGATAACTTGAGACAACAATATGTTACCTTAACACAAAAGTATGTTAACTTAACACAAAAGTATGTTAACTTATCACGGCAGTCGGATAACTTATTTCAATGGGTTATGAACTTAGCACAACCGAATAATATATTACATGAAAACTTAAGGTGGCAGTCTGATAACTTAATGCGGTGCTCAGACAACTTCAAGCAGTCTGAAAATAACTATACTAGGCCCAAAGCTACTCTACCTCGTTATGCAGATAACTTAAGACGGCTTACACATAACTCAATGAAGTGCCTAGCTGACTTAATAATACAGCCTGTGGACAGCACAATATGGCTCCTAGTAACTTTATTACGATGTGCAAATAACTCGGTAAGTTTAATATCACTAACACGGTGCTCGGAAAGCAACAAGCGGTTAACTAATAACTTAAATAAACCCATATACTTTCCGAAGCGGCTTGCTGCTAACCTGAAGCGGGCCGCGGCAAACTTAGTCTGGTGTTTAAACAACTTAGTACTGAATGCAATACACCGTAATAGAAATGATAAAAATATTTTACGAGAGACCCGGGGGCACGAACACATGATTCTAGGGGAAAAGGCGGCTATAAGCACCAAAATAATAGGAAACCCTAACCTCTCGAGTCGATACCTAGGGAATATGGGACGGGTAGAGGTGCGTAGGAGTAAAATTGGGCGAAAATATTTCACACAATGCTTAAATATGACAATAAGGGATAGTAGGGAAAAAATAAAGGAAAACGGACAACCTTGGACCGGAAGCGAATTGCATGAGGCACAATTCGCTAAAAATCGAAATTTTGCAAAAAAGAGCCTAGAACCAAAAAATTTCAGGAAAGGGACCCGAGGACATATACGAAACCATGTGCGAAAGAGGAATGCCCAAATAAACGATATGGTATCTGAGGGGAGGCAACAAGTGGGTGTAACGCGTAACATGGAGAGCACAATAATGCTCAGAAACCACGGGAATGGGGGAAGCAAGGTGCGCACTGTCAGACTGATACATAGAAGACTAAACCTTTCAAACAGATACGTAGAAGTCACTAAACAAGTTAGTAACTTAACTAGTTTCTATGCCACCAATAAATGCCGGTTTGGTAGTGTGACAATGCAGTCTGTTAGCATAATATACACCACTAATAGCTTAAGAAAACAGTCCTCAAACCGAACTCGGCAGCCTGTTAACCCCTAAACAGATTTTTGGGTCAAATATGACCCAAAATCATTCGATGTTTTTTTAGTTTGTTGGTGTTAACGATGTTGCTCGCTGCTAGAATCGCTCTTGTGCCGTTTGGGGCCTTGCGCACATGTGTATTCTTGAAGGTGAAGTACTTGCTTTTAGGTATATCCATGTTATATATCTCACATAGTATTATTTTCATCCATGAAAAAGTGTCAAATGATTGTGGAAAGCGATGTTTGAAAAGTAAGAAATCGAGGTGAAACGAGGATATTCGTCGCCCTAGACGGTGGCATGGGCCTGAAACACATTTCGGATGGTATTTGACATCACCCACGTGATTATTCATCTCGTGATATATCATATATATCCAATATAGCAGTGAAAAACACCAAAATGTTGAAATCTGTGCTTAAGTATGGGAAAACATTGAAAATGTGTGTGTTTTTTTGTTTTTTGTTGTTTTTTCACACAATATTCGTCCAAACCGATATATAAGCGTGGTATCTATGCCCCAAGCAGCATACCAACATAAAACCCTTATCAAAGCCGATGCTTTGATGGTGTCCTGTGCGCCGAGGGATACCCATACCGTTTTTTATCAATGGTCAAATAAAAAATTACGTTTGGAAATCCCCAAAATGGTGGTGGCAATTCGGATATATTGGCGGGTATAATGCGTCAAATTGCGCGTATAACCTATCGAAATGTTGGGTCAATCAATACCAAAAGCATGGTTGAGTTGGCTAGCGCGTGTATGCAACGGACATCATTCATATGTGGCGAAAATCGATATTGCCCCAAAAAGGCCCGAAATAGTTTCATCTGTTTAGGGCAACAATATGTCAACTTAACACACATATGTGTTAACTTAACACGGCAGTCTTACCTCAAAATACGGGCTGCTAACTTAACACAAGATATGCATCTTATAGTAAGCCTAGCACGGTCCGAAATACATTTTAAATGGAAATAAAAATAGATAAAGACATAAGCGGCAGCATAATTATGACATATTACATAATGAGACACCTCTTGAGATGTGAGGAAAATATTATTAAAACACGAGCGGAACTGCAAACAACCACTTACGGGCCCACTATCATGTTTTTTCATTTAATGGCGGGACTCAGCAAAATGAAGTCGAACCCTAAACTATATTTCCCGGGACCTAGAGTCATAATACACCTAGCTCACAAGAGACCTAAAGCCTGCAAAAGGATAAGCAAGAGCGCCTTGAAATACATGATTCAAAACCCCAAAACGGCATGGCTTTGGGAGAGAACACGGACCCAAACTGCAAAGAAACCCAAAATGAATTTACCTTCAAGGATAATGAAATATAAAACCCACCACAAGAAGGATAACGATACCAAACAATATAATATTTCGGAACCCGAGAAGCTGTTAAGCGGTGGAGCAAGCACCGAAGATAACGCGGTAGTTGAAACCACAATGGCCACGGAATCACTCCTTTCAGAAAAGGGGTGGTTAAATGCAACTCATGTTGGTGATGCAATGAAAATACGGGACCCGAGTACCATAGCCCCTATGGACCTTACAGACATGATGCTGAAGATGACAGGGGAGGACCAAAAACTCACACAACTCATTAATAGCAGACTCAAGAAATATGGCCACACACAAATAGGCGTGTGTGACAATATACATTGGCGTCTCATAATGATTCGCTCATCATCACCTGGGAAAATAGAAGCTTACATATATGATCCCTTCGGAGATAAAGCCGAAAGAGAAACCATTAATATGATTGAGGCAGCACTCAAAACCTGGTTAAAAAATTTCATAACCATTACAGAATATAATGAATTCACAACTACCACTAGCAAGGAAACATTTCAAACAGATACATACAACTGTGGCACATGGGTAGCAAAAACCGCCTTCAGATGGGCACAATGGAACAGAGGCTTGCACCAGACCTCATTTTTCGAGTACCTAAAATCTGATTTATATATTGGGGAGTATGGCAACAAAACGATGCAAAAGGAGATACATAAATACCGATTAGAAATGAGGGAAGAAATAGGGATGCAGGTAAAGAATACCTGTAACACACTGGAGCTCAAACACTTGGAGCGCGCTGGAAATGACGCCGCAATCAGCGGCCCTAATATGACCTTACCTCCCCACTACATCCTCACACGCAGAGGTGCCACACCCAAAAAGCAGATAGAAACTCTGATAGAAACTTTTAAACTGAAATGGAAGACACACACCACTAATGAAACAATAGTTTCAGAAGCCATCGAATCGCATAGGAAATATCATCACACCTCGAACACGGATAACACCAACATTCAAATTCATCTTCTTGTGGCTAAGGACATATGGTCAACTGCAGTCCACATCATTCCAGAAAGACAGATTATTCACTGTGAGTTTGATATCTCTAACAATAAACACCAAAAAGACATTTCCACACTTTTTCCTCAAGACCTGAGGGTGCACCGCATAACCTTGAAACTGGGAGTACACCCGAATAACATGGGGGTTTTCAATTTTACACTAGCCCACAAAGTCTGTCACATCCTGCACAACACTAAATTCTTCTCAGCAGCACAATTAAACAGAGACCTACTATACGAACTTGAAAACCTAAACATCAGAATTCTACCACAAACGGGCAGAGAAGCCAGGATAACCAAACACGAAAATAACAAAGCCATTTCGACCATACGACAATCACTGAGAACCCACCTTCCGAAAATTGATGCACATCCAACAAAGCCAAATTCTGAGCACAAAGACTGTAAATCCACCCACACTGCGTATAATCACCTCATCTCAGGCAAAGGAAATCCTTCCTGTGAACCTCACACATATGGATACCGCAGGAAACACTCTCATAAACAAAAGAGAATAATCCGTAAAACCAAATGCACAAACAAAATCTTTGATATCGAGAACATTTATGACGCAGATGGCAGATGCATACTACAAAAAGCAAAACACAAAAACGCCATGAGACGGTCAGAAGAAATAGACCGACTCACTAAACTACAACTAGCACAACACTCTAACAATTTGATTATAATGGGTATGAATATGAGAGGCCTCCGACACCACAAAGAAGATAAAGATAGTTTAATCAAATTAGAAACAATCTGCAATCTTTTAATTGACGGACGGGCTGATATAATATGTATATCAGAAACCAAGGTAAATACTGAAAACCTTGCATTAATCAAAACCCTAATGACACAAAAAGGAATCCAATTCCGCACGTCTCATGTAAATGAAAGAGCTTCCATTGGTTCCATGATCCTATGGAATCCGAAAAGTTTACCACTATCCACCTCGGTCACCACAATCGATGGAGATGCAAAGAGAGCAGTAATGACCAAATTTTCAGGAAATAACGGTTTTGAGCTCTACATAGCCAGCGGTTATATGAATGATGCTACACTAGTAGAGGAACAAGTGGAATTATATGACACACTTACTGACTGGGCAGGGAGGGCAGGAAATAATCCAAAAAAGGCCTACGTAGAGATAGGTGACAAAAACTGCACCATTACCCCAAATCAGCGGGTGTCAGGTGGAAATTACATGTCGTATCAAGAGCATGTCGAAAAGAATAAGCATCTTTTAACTTATTTCAACAATGACAGATGCTCCCTTAATGAACTGATAATGGACCGTAATCCAAACACGGAAATTTTCACACATGTCATATCCAAAAACTTAAAAGCAAAACTCACCCATATCATGGCCAACACAGCTATGGCAGAAATGACCGTTAAAACAGGATGGACGGAGGAAAACCCTTATATCATCTCCGACCACGGGATAGTATGGGCTGAATTTAAGCTCCCTCAAATCGCCACCAAACCGGAGATTTCCACCGATACAACTTTGCCAACACCTAGATTTAATGGTGCCAAGGAAACCACACATGATGAGTACCCAGGGTACCCAATTAGAATGACAAACAAAAATAAGGGTACAAAAAGGAAAATAAACAGGAAAGATATTGTAGGACTTCTCGAAGCAAACGGATACAGCATAAACGAACTCGTGCACGCGTGCATCAATAAAAACAAAGCTAGAACCGCTATCAGCACCATTAAGGGTGACACCACTGATCTTGATCTTAAACGGGATAATACTGACGGCAGCCCCATAACAGTGAGTAAGCTCATAGCTAAAATAAAGAGGCAGACAATATAGAACAATGTCTGAAATGGCACAACAAACCCAAGGAATGGTGGATTCACCTTAATAGCCCATGGCATGCAGCTCACTTACTCTCTAGAGGAAAGGGGATGCCGGAAGGTGGTCTCAACTTAGGCCATAACGACAAAGATAACATCTGGCATATAGGTTCGCCTCACCTTTTAAATAAGAAAGATGTTAATGCCTATCTCAAACGACATCTGTCATTCAGCTCACTGGAAGTTAAGAAAATCACGAAATCCAACACAGATGAGCACATGACCAGTTGGAATATTCTCCTACAACCCCATATGCCTGCTAAATTCTGGAACCTGTACGGATCTGAGATGCATTCGGAAAAAATAGATTGCACCGCCCATTTATTCCAATACGCTACAGGCTGGGTGTCTTACACTGAAAGACTACATAGCACACTTGAAATGGAAAATGGATCGGAAGCAACTAAAAACGGCGGCACTGGCCTCAAGGAAATGCACCCTGACGCGACATGGGATACCCTGCACAAATTGGCACATCAGGCGGCAAGTGACGCCTTTGGCACCAAGAATCTGAACATAGCTGGGAGGTCTGAAAAACCATCAGCAATATCTAATTATATATACAAATGGCTAAACACAGTACGCCGCATCATCAAATATTTGGACACAAGTACTCATGCAAGCAACATTCCTAAGCAAGCCAAAAAGGCTGCCCGCACGCTACCTTTTGCCTCGCTCAAACCCAAACACAATGAAACGGCAGCCACATGGGGATCACGTTTGCATGAAAATTATGTAATAATCAGAAATGCTTTTCAGAAAAGCAGAGACACCGACATTGAACGACGCAATCTCCGAGAAAAAGAAGCCCTGCAGCATCTTTTCTCAACTAACCTTTCGAGGTTTCTAGACACAGTCATGGGAAAGATGAAACCTACTGAAAAAGGTGCAGCCGCTACCCCAGGTAGTGATGGAAAGATACCTGAGACAAAGACAGAAAGACTTAACACAACACTAGATGAATACAAAAAAAAAAAACTATTTTCTACTAACCCGAACGAGCCAGATGAACTCCCACAGTGGCTCACTGACATTCTAAAGGACAGCCCTAAAATCCCCGATACGGCCGCTGCTAGACTACTGACAGAAATCACGCACAAAGAACTCCAACAAGCATACTCGGACTGTGGTATCTCCACAGCACCAGGACCCTCGGGAATGAGATACTCGCAGTGGATCAAGGGCCCAGAAAATTTTCAAGAGGTTACTGTCTCACTTTTTAACCACATTCTTATAACTGGGAAATTTCCAAAGAGTGCAAAATCTGGAGTCATCCTTCCAATCCCTAAAAATCCCTCTGCACCATGTACAATAGATAACTCTAGACCCCTCACAATGTTGGAAACGGGTCTTAAACTATTTAACACAATAATTGCTAACCGTCTCAAAACAATACTTAACACTCACCCAATTCTCTTTCCCATTCAAGATGCGTTTCTTCCGAATAAAAACATAGATGACTCACTTCAAATTCTGAATGAGGTAATTTCGGATGCCAATAGATACGACAAAGACCTCCACGTAGTTTACTTGGACCTCAAACAAGCATTTGACAGAGCTGAATTCTGGATGAGCAATTTAGCGCTGAGAAAGCTGGGACTCCCATCACAAATAATCAACATCATCTCGGACATTACTAATGATGCCTCTAGAATGGTACTCACTGAAGAAGGCCTCACGGATGAATGGTCCCTAGAATGTGGAGTCCCTCAGGGAGAAGTTTTGAGCCCACTAAGGTTTGTAGCCATTATGGACATTCTGGCAATTTGGTTAGCAAAAAGAGCAAACGGTGTAAACCCGACAGGAACCACATATGGATATGAACTGAACTCGGAACGCCATAGACCAGACAAACCGGGAAATAATGTTATTCCTCCCTCCCAAAACCTATTAGAAAAGGACACCACTTTAAATATCTTTGCACGGTTCTTTTGTGATGACATCATTCTCGTGGGGAAAACTAAAGACGAAGTTCAAGACATGCTAGGTATAGTTAATGAATTTATGAGCTTCATTGGTATTCCCATCAATGTTAAGAAATCCAAATACTCTTACAGAAAGCGCATTAAACCTCAGGGCAAAACAGTAACGCGATATGACCCGTCCGATGATTTACTCATCTCAGGGGGTCATCTGGAGCCCAATACAAATGACTCAAGTCCTTCCATTGATTCGAAATGGATACCCCCTGAGTCACCAGAATTCCTCGATTTCTCCAATAGCAAAGAGGTAAACGGATATCTCGGAGTATGGTTTGCACTAAATGGGGAATGGGACAAACAGGCGGAAATCCTTATCGACAGACTTAAATCTACCTTAATATCCATCCAACTGCAACACATGACTCTACACCAGCTAAGATATGTTATAAATGCGGTTGTAGTTCCGAGGATGGCATACCCCCTTAAAGTTACCTCAGCAATTGCCAACTCCTCAAAGAATGTCGCAATTGAATTAGACAAAATGATAGCTTCATTTATAATTAAATATTTGGGCTGCCCAGTTGACACCAATCACCAAATAATCTGGACAGCAGTCTGCCAAGGCGGGTACGGTATTGATAGTGTCTTTGATGTTGTAACCGCGTCGTGTATTACCGAAACTATGAACACCCTGTGTTCTGCGGATGAACACGAATATTGGCAACACAACCACACGGACCGTATCACTGATCCCCACCTCATCTCACTATACCGTAGAAATAGCAATCTATGGCTTAAAATAATAATTCATAACATGAACAACGAAATGGGTAAAAATGTTATATCGGGTTTCCCCTTATCGCACTATGCAACCTACAGTCATACTAAAGACAAACGCTTTAACTGGTTTAGGCGCACAAGTCACATTATGGCAAAACTTGGATACGCTATTGACTCTAAAAATTACCCTGAAAATGAAGCGGGTGAAACCACATTAATCACCACCCTTCCCAGACAACTCTACATGTCGAGGAATGTTACCTCCGCAATACAAAAATACAACCTCAAGCACACAGGTTCCTTTCGAACTCCCTGCGGTGGAATGTTAAAAAACTGGCAAGAAAATAAATGTTTTTTCAGGCTGAATGGCAGTAGACCCCCTGGATGGCTAACCGAAATCGAAAAGGAAATGCTTCAAAACCCTGCAGATTTGGACCCACAGGCTAGATATGTCAAGAAACAATATAGAGACAACATAGTACCCCCCGACACGGGTGAATTTCATTGGAAAGGAAATGGTGACCGAAATTCCATCTCCCTTATTCACATTACCAATATTGACTTGGAGGCCATGTCAATACAATATACAGAATACAGTAACAATGCCATAAACCCTAATGTCTTTGTCAGAATCAAAGGTACCAACAGTCTCCAATACGACTTTGAATATAGCATCACCAATGACGGTTGCATCCTAATTCCAGCAGGTTCTATTTTTGAATATAATGACCACATGGACCCGCCCTCTTCTGTCCTTGCTACAGTTAGTGATATCAACTCACACTATGATTACATCTCAGACAGACAGTATGAAACCATTATTGCTAGAATGAAAAACAAAACTGCGGAGGAAGAAAGTGAATACAGCTGCCCTAGCGACTCGGAAGAAGAATCCACCCCCAACGCCGAAGAGAGCAAACAAATGGAAGACTATGATATGGCAAGCGATGGTTCCCTTTTTGCTGGAAAGAAAACAGCATGCAGCGGGGCAGCATATGCTATAAAAAACTTTGACAACGGAATGCCACTTGTACGGAAGATGAATATCCCCCCCTCAAGAACTTTCTCCGCACAGGGGCTCCTTATCAAGGAGGATATCCAAAACCCGAGTAGCACATCTGCTGAAATTGCGGGACTGCGATTTCTACTCACAGAACAAAAAGAGAAACTCCTCAAATCTATTACTCCAATGGTACATGCCATTGACTCCATGGCAGCAATATCTGCGGTAACAAAGGATGGCAAGTCCATGAGTGCTCGGGACAAACTACGTGAAGCTAATCGCAGAGATGTGCAGGCTGTTCGCCTACTGCTAGAAGAACTTGGCTTCTACAGTGAAGGAGACCACAGTAAAATCATCCTTAAATGGATTAGGGGTCACAATAATGACAAAGTCCACGACAGAGTGGACCGTACTGCTAAAAGAGCCTCATTCAGAGGGGGTTGTTTTGACATCTCCCGCTACGACCCTGCTGAGGAACTACCCTTCTCATTATTCTTTTTTGAGGTCCCTATTTTAGGCGATATACGTAGCCACATCAGAAGAATTCAACGACTCTCACACTATCATAATTGGAGAACCCTGCAGTCCCAAGGGAAGCATCTGAGAATGCTTAACGAGAATAACACCGCCCCCACCAAAGATATTTCCAAAATGACACCTAAAGCTTTCACCGCTTCTAGAAGTAGAGAACTCCTGGGTCTTCAAGCCTCTCCTGCACGCTTATTTAAACTGGGGAAAATCGGGTCCGAAAACTGCCCCTACTGCCAACAGAATACAAAATGCACCTTCGAACACATCCAACTTGAATGCCCAGGACATAATGATAGTTTATATAATCTTAGAACAACCCAAGATATCGAACTAAGGAAAATCATCGCTGAAGAAATCTCAGAAAAACTCAAACTACTAAACCCTGGAAAGGGTACCACATATATCAGAACACAACCATCGAAACTTTTTCCACTTGCTGACCTAAGACAGGAAATGAATGAGGAATTATACTTACACGCTCTCCCGGAAGCTAGCATGTACCGTCCATCAAATTCAAAAAAGAATACCATTGCTGTGACCGCAAAGCCCGAAGTGGACCATGTTACGGGAACAATTAAATATCCCGAACTCCAATATGTCCAAAAGAAAGAGTTTTGGAAACTTCTGGCTTGGCACCGCCTTTCCAGCAAAGCAGTCCCATGCTCACTTTCGGAGTACTCGAATAGGGCACACGATATCCATGAAGCCCTCAATGCATGTAAGTTTGAATCGGGAGACCCTAAAAACTGCTATGCAATAAGAAGAAGCCTCTTAGATATTTTGGTGGATGACAGAAACCTTGACAAAAACGGCTGTGAACTTTTCTCCAATCCACTAAATGCCCACCCTAGAATTTACTCGAGAAGATGCATACCCACCACTAGAATGAAAAAAGCCCTCAAGCCCTTCTGTTATCATGGGAAAATCGGTTTTGATGGCCTCGCTTGGGATGCCTACGTGGACCCATTAACAGGCATTGGCAGAATAGTTTACGGAAATCCCCCCTTTGATGGAAAGGATAAGGGCAAATCTTCGGCGGTTATGACTACCTTGGAAATGGGACATAAAGCGGCCAACACTGTACCCGGATTTTCAGGAACATGGATTCTTCCACTGTCTCCCAAAAACCAAAAAAGATGGTTTGATAAAGGTTTTAAACTCGTTTTCAGATTCCCGCATAACACTATTCCATTTATCCCACATGGTTATTGGACGGGTGATGACCCCTACGTTCTCCCAGGTGGCGGATGCTATAAGGATGATTTTTCGGATGTCGTTATCATAGCTATAGACAGTGCACCCAGCGATACTCAACCAGCCTTTGACTGGAGGCCTACACAGAAAAAGATTGCTAGATGGTTCCTAAATGTCCTTCCTAAGTCCAAAGTCACGGAGAGGAGACTAGAATACACCGGAGTTAGCCCTGATATTTGGAATGAAGTTCTGAACGAAAGGGACAACGTACTCCCTTCTTCGTTGTGCCCATGGCCCACTCAAGACCCCCCCTATCATCAGAATGGTGCTGAGCATTATTATGGCGGTCACCATGATACGACAATCACCAATGCAGCTTCTAAGCCCTTCATTAGCACCGTGAAATGGCCCAAAGCACTTACACTCATGGGGTACCTCCCTCCTCTTTTCGGTACTGTCCTCAACACGATAGGTGTTCCCCGTGGCAAGATTAAAACTCTCCTTAAAAAACTTTCAAGAATCTGTAGGCAACACACCAGAAATAGGCGAGACTTGTTTCTGTTAAACACCCCCACCACCTTGAACACTGACCCGCATACAGTTGACATCCTGGGCGATGAGACCATGACTGAAACAGAAGCTGTGCAAAAAACAAATGATTTTCTTCAAACCCTCCTGCAATAATTTTCAAAAGTCTTGCAATTAAAGATGGCTCTCTGTCCTATAGGGGAGGGGCCCCCCCCCCCCTCTCCCCTCCCCCACCACCCCCCCCTCTCCTCCGCCCACCCTGACCTCCTTCCTCATCGTCTCCAAATACCCCCTTAATTCTTCGACTTCCCTCCCCACCGCCTAGTTTCAGCCACCCCTCCACTCACCCGGCCATGGCTGCTTCTCCATCTTCTAGAGTTTTTTGCTTAGCACCTAGCCTTTTCTCTAGATGTCACCCTGCTGAAAAGTGGGTTGAGCCCCTTTGTGGGCGCGCTATAGTAGAGGGAGTAGCCCCTAGTGTTTTCACTAGCCTGCTTTGCAGGGTTACCGCACTCTCAGGACTTTGTCCCTTCTGCTAGCGTAAATGTTTTATTATTATTAACTACTGCCGTGCGATACAAGTCCCTTTTGGCGAGGGTTAAAAGAGAAGTGATCCAGAGAAGGTCTTGAATCCACTAGGGCTCTAGCGTCCCACCGTTCATTCAAAGGTGTTTTCTGCGTTCCATTACACGTTAAGCATCCAGCCACTCATAAGTAGACAGTATGGCAAAAGTATACATTGGAAATCTAGAACCAGGGGTTACTGAGCGTGACCTCGAAGAAGGTACTTCAAAATATTTACTGCTGCTGAGTTTCACCTTTTTTTGAGATAATAGAACTTAACAGTCCGTCCTGTAACAGACTTTTCGAAGTACGGGACTATGCGTTCCGTCTGGGTGGCTCGGAAGCCTGCAGGTATGAGTCTTCTTGGGGCACTGACCTAATTAGTTCTCGTGGTCGGGGTTTTTCTTGAAGTTGTGTTCGTTGCCCTAGAACCTAGGGATCCAAACTGAGTAGGTTTGAGAGTATTCACTTCGTGGATCTTTCAGTTTGGGTAAAATATGTTCGGCGCAGGTTTCGCCTTCATCGAATTTCAGGACGAGCGTGACGCAGAGGACGCAGTGCGTGCACTCGATGGTATTAGACTGCCCTTAGCTCACAGTTTCTTCGACAGCTTGGCCGAGCGAAGGAGTGCATTCTTCGGACTTGAAAACTTGGCAACTTCTAGGAACGAGATCGGTTAATACGCCAGCAAACTTGTTTCCTACTTGTCCTTCAACTGGGTCAGCCGGCCGCCGACGCTAGTGCCCCCTCACGCACGTGTGCATCGGCTTCGTCACTAATTTGGCCGGACACCGTCGACTGACGACACTCGAGGCCGGTCGCCACATCCGCCGGTGGACCACGGGAGCAACTCGCGACGTTCGCCAGGCTGTTGGCCTTGCA
>LGRX02004857.1:0-10619 GCA_001247695.2 Cymbomonas tetramitiformis
TAGTGTCAGTGGAGTTACACCTTCGACTCTCAAGTTTAAGTGTGGATCGAACCCGCCTTGGTTCTCATTCGTGCACACTATATCTTAAATGACGATAAGCAAACAAGTTTGAAGCTTGCACGCGTTTAACCAGAAACTTGTGGCTTCTTTTAATGAAGCGAAACAGAGCATTCGGTAAGCGATCGGACTATGCCCTCCTCCGCAAGGCGACGGTGGTCGCGCTCGCGATGTTTGCGATCTGCTCGGGTCTTCTCCTCCTTGACTTCGACTTCGATCCTAACTTGACCGTCCACGACGACCTGCACACGTTGAGTGAGCATGTGAATGCAGTAAATCGCTCTCGTGAAAGTAACTCACAGTCCACGTCAGCAGCAGACAACAGCACCGCGGATAACAGCGGAGATTCCTCAGCCTCCGTTCCATCGCCTGAAACAAGCGACACGGCAGAAAGCACCGGGATACATGTGATGAAGCTGCGAGCCATCGAAGGCGAGCGCTGGTACGGTGGAGTGGTGCAAAGGGGGTATGACATGCCCTTCGGGGGCGGTTCTTGGCGCATCGACTTCGGTGTGACCCAGTACAATCAGGTGAGGAACGGTTGGACATTAGTGACCCCTCAGATTCCTCGCGGAGTACGTTGAATCAGTAAAGTACTTTGTCTTTTCTCAAGCCCTAAGTTTGACAGTTCGATTTTCACTTCCTCCGAAACGATCTTGGAGTAAGCTTGCTGTGACTCAATATAGTCGGGCGACAACACCACCGCAGGCCGTAAGTGGCTTAAGCTGTGTGAACATGCCACGTGGCTTAAGCTGTGTGAACATGCCCAGCGGCTCACGTGGTGGATGGAGCGCCGCAGGCGAGCCCGGTGCTGGTGTCTTCTGCGGGGCGCTACATTTGGGCCGAGAGCCCATACACTACCGTCTGGTCCATAGGTACCCGCGTTTCTCGTGAGCTACTTGTCTGCCTCCTGTGCGCCTTGCCAGGTGGCATCTTGATCAGACCTCGCGTTCACCAGCCTGCATCTTGATCAGACCTCGTGCGCGAACGAACCGGCAGCCGGAATGCAGCGTGCACCAGCCTGCACGGTCCTCCTGATCTCTGCCTGTAAGCGTCTCTTCGGATACCCGTTCACGCTCGCTTCATTATGCCTGTCTGACAAATGACGCGGAACAGGAAAGGTCCTAAATCTCGAGGAGTCAAAGGTAAATGGCAGACAATTCGTCAGGGCTAGGTCCGCTTTGTATGGCTTAGGGGACGTGGCAAATGATGCACCAGCGGCAAGCACCCCTATGTGCTGTGATGAACTCAAGATTCTCACTACATATCTCGCAGTCGGGAAACGTTGCGTGGCACAGCTTGCGAGGTGTGTGTGTGTGTGTGTGTACTTATCCTTGTACCGACTCCTTTGGCATCCCGTAGCCGCAGAAGACCAGCTGCACTATGTACCCACGCCGGGGATCAAAGGATTCAGTACACACTTGTGTGTGTGTGTGGAAGCATAACTTTCGCGGCAGCGAGCATGTGTGAACACACATGTGCCCGGGTGTGTAGCACATGGTAGGGCGCACGAGTGCACATCCGGAGGTACATCACGCTGCCGCAGCCACAGGAACTTGCAGAATAGTAACCTCCAATCGCACAGAGCGGTCACGGTCTCGCTAACCCTTCAGCCTTCCGCCATATTCACATTGAGTTGGTATATGGAATACTATTTTGAGATGTTATATCATACTAAATTAAGACTACAGCATGAGGCGTAGTATACTATATCATGATTTCTTGATACGCATGCTTGCCAATTCGGTGGGGAGCATGGGTGGTGACGATTGGTGGGACTCTCCCCTTTCCCCCCGGCGCGCAGGCACGAACGGGAGCGGCCCGGTGGTGATCGAATCGCAGGGGAGTGTTGTGCACGGAGAGACCTCGGAGGGCACCCTTCGCAGCGCCTATCTCAAGGTGAGGCTGCCGAGGGTTCACTGTGCAGCGCCTATCTAACCTGCATGCACCCCTCGGGACATTAATTTTCCAGCACGAGGCGCGTCTGCATCGCTATGTGCGATCCACCGGCACACGGCATGGTACCGGTCCGCGGAGTCGGTGCTGCAGCGCAGTGCAAAAAGGCAGAGCTGCTCCGGTCACACCCTATCGATGCAGATGCGTGCACTTGCTCCCATGTCAGCCGTGTCGAGTCGTGGTATTGAGCATGTCCAAGATAGCTGATGGTCAGGGCATGGCACGACCCAGGGTGGCAAAGGAATGTCCTGCGGGGCAGAGGGTATCCACTGGAGGAAGGGGCTCATGGCGAGGTGGCGGGTGATCGTGGCAGGCTGCCAAAGATCACTTCCCAGCGAGTGGCAAGTGGCCCAACGAGCTCCTGTTCTCTGCGCCACAGTATAACCTTTGGATCGAGATGATGTACGATCCTACACAAGAGAAGGTTCTGGCATACGCGCAGCAGGTATAAGCCCTGGCCCAAATCGGTGACAACACGGGCGCCGCTGTCCTTCCCATCCCACTCACTTGTTGCACACGTCGCCTGTTCATGGCCGTCGGATCAGCATGATTACTCCGATGCGATCTGAATGCATGTCTGTCATTAGGTGCTGGAGAGCGGACTCCCTCCTGGCGTCATCATGATCGATACCAACTGGTGCGTCTCCTCCTGTCTATCTCACCTTAACCCACACTCCTGTCTGTCTTGACCCTGCTCCCCCAGAGAAGAATGCGGGGGAGGGAAGAGACCGCTAATGTACGGTGGAGCCCGGGATACGGGGCCAGTCTCTGGCAGAGCATGGGCACTGACGCGTGGGGGACTTTTGGGGGCGGCGGGGCTGGAACCGTGGAAGAGTTTGAAAGGCGGGAGGGTGTCTGGGAATAGGTCGGATGGCCTGATGCACGGTCCAGTGAGGGACGGGGGCGGTGGGGTGCAGGGGCAAGTAGGGACAGGGTGGCAAGTAAGGGGGGGGCGGTGGGGTGCAGGGGCAAGTAAGGGACCGGGGAGGCGGTGGGGGCAGGGGCAAGTAAGGGACAGGGGGCGGTGGGGGGCAGGGCAAGTAAGGGACGGGGGCGGCAGTGGGGGGCAGGGGCAAGTAAGGGACGGGGGGGCGGTGGGGTGCAGGGCGGAGTTCTATGGGTCTCTGGTGTTCCATGCCGGGCGGTTTCCAGACCCAGCCGAAATGTGCCGGCAGCTGCACACCATGGGTTTTCAAGTGATGGTGTGGGTCATCCCCTTCATCAGCCCTGACTCCACAGTGTACCGTGAGGCCAAGCAGCGCGGGTGCATCTCCGTGCCCACTCCTCCCCCTCCCTCCCCCCTCCCTCCCGGCCACCGTAATGCTTGTCACGCACGCATGTGCACTACGACTATTGTAGGATCGCATATCTTTGAATTTCCCTGATTTCCCTCTCAGCCTCGCTCATGCAGGATAAGCGGTGTCGGTGTATGACAAAGTCACCAAATACCCCGCTGTGTGCTTCGAAGGGTTGAGGCGGTGCAGGACGGGGGCGAGGGATGTCCCAGGTACCTCGTGCGGAACTCGGGGGATCAGGTGGCAATCTCCGAGTGGTGGGACGGCTACTCAGCGCTGGTGGACTTCACTAACCCCGAGGCAGCGGCCTGGTACAAGCTTGGCCTCGAAAGGCTTCGTGCCGTCGGCGTCGATGGTCCTGCCCCTTGCCCCCACTCTCCCACATCGACCACCTTCTTCCTTCCCATGCCTTTCTGCTAACTTCCCGGAGCCTTACAAGGCCAGATGTCCGATCTGACGTGGCGCGATTTCCCTCTGACTGCTGTCCCACGCCGCATGCCCCTCAGGTCATGCCATGCCTGGCTCCAGCTGATACCGCCTCCCTATGCCGTCACACGCTGTCATGTAGGCTTGCATGGGGGCGTACTAGACCGGGGAGAGAGGTAGGGTCCACGTGTCCATGGTCCTGGCATGGCTAAAAGAACATAGTTTTGAGCCAATAAGGAACCTTGTTTATGCTTGTGTTCTAAATCCGCAGATTGCCTGATGTTGCTGGCCCAATCTCCCACAGAGAGAGTGAGAGTGTGAGAGAGTGCCGATGGGAGTTTGTGCCGCACTTGCCACTGAAAGAGCTGGGAGTTAGTTCAACAACTTTGAGCACCATCACAAGCCCGGGATTTGGAGGTGTTGATTTGAGACCCAGGCGTGGGAATGGAGCAGCCTGGCGCCGAAGCATGGGCGCCGCTGCCACGCGTTCGTGCAGGCATGAGAAGTATCTGAGCGGCTTCCTCCTCCCTCTCTTGCGCATGCTGCAGGTTTCAAGTTTGACGGTGGAGATCCGAACTATTACTCGATCCACGGCGAGGCGACGGGCGTGGGAAAGGTGAACGGGCACGGGCACACGGAGGCGTTCGCGCGCGTGGGCCTGGACTTCAGTATGAGCGAGTACCGCGCCTGCTGGAAGGCAGGCGGCCTGACCCTTCCCCACTCAGCCCTCCCCCTCCCCCTCCTCCTCGTTTCGTCTGCCCTTTTTCACCTGTGCCTGCTCGAAGGTTTGTCCAGCCTGACACCCCCCCCTCCCCCTGCCGCGCTCGTCTTCTTCCTGCAGAAAGGTTAAGAGGTGCAAGCACGAGGACATCTCCGGGCCGCATTCCCGAGGCCGCGTCACAGCGTGTCACAGCGTGGAGGGTTGGGGAAAGGGTTCGGGGCGACTGTGCAGATGGGAGGCACTCACTTATCCCAGCGGCTGAGCGACAAGCGGCATTTCTGGTGTGTACTCGAGGGAGTACGGGGGGGTAGAGGCGAGCAGTAGTTCCCATTGCACTCGCTGCATCCCCTATTCCAAATGGAAGTTCGAACTCCTCCCCCACTCCCGCCCCCAACCCCACTCACGTGAACCTCGGAGGCCCCCGACCCGCGTGAACCTTGGAAGGCCTCCCCCCTTCTGCGAGAACCTCAGAGTCCCTCCAACTGCAAGAACCTCAGAATCCTGAGCATTATTCTTTAATAGAAAGCCGCATCACAGGCAGAGGCAGACGCGGCATCGGAGGCTCACGCAGAGACTCGGCGGAGGTCAGCCTCGGAGGCTCACGCAGAGACTCGGCGGAGGTCAGCCTCGGAGGCTCACGCAGAGACTCGGCGGAGGTCAGCCTCGGAGGCTCGCGCAGAGTTTCGGCGGAGGTCAGCCTCGGAGGCCCACGCAGAGACTCGGCGGAGGTCAGCCTCGGAGGCTCACGCAGAGACTCGGCGGAGGTCAGCCTCGGAGGCTCACGCAGAGACTCGGCGGAGGTCAGCCCCAGTACGTACGGTTTGCGTGGGGAAGTGTCAGATAATTGAAAACGTCAGTGTGGTGACGGGGACGATGGAGTCTTGTAATTTGGGTGAGTGGCGGCGCACAGGGACAAGCGGGGAGTGGCCGCCATCATCCCGAACAGCGTCGTGCAGAGCCTCATAGGCACCGCCCCCCTTCTTCATCCTCGTCTGCCAGCAACTCTCCACCTCCTTATCCTCGTCTGCTGCCTGCCGTCGCTCGATCAAGCCCCCTGTGGCTGAGCCGATGGCATCTGCTAGCCGCGCACCCAAATGTGCCACATCGCACAACGTCGGGAACAAAGCCGAACCCGCTTTCCACCGCCACTCGCCCTCCAGGCTTTCTTCGCTAGCCCCATCCCACCCCCATGAACCCAGCAGCGAGGGCCTGCAGTCCCCCCATGGACCTAGCAGCGAGGGCCTGCAGTCCCCCCATGGACCTAGCAGCGAGGGCCTGCAGTCCCCCCGCAAGACGTCCCCACGGCTTCATAGGGGTGAGCCTAGGCCGCCAGCCCAGGCCGCCCTGCAACCCATCAGTACTGCGCGCAGGGGGGCTACCACAGATGGTTCGTCAGAGCAAAGTGCCCCCTCCACTTGGGCTGCCTCACCATGCTGCCGGAAGCACTGGTTGGCGCGCCTGTCGGCCTCGCTCCCAGCCTCAGACATGATTAGCGGAGCGGATGGGAGGGGCGGCAGGGCATTCGTTCACTGCCCCGGACATGATTGGCGGGGGGCAGTACACGGACTTCGTGGTGGAGGGCACTCTTGAGCTGCAGCCGGGCTTCACGCTCGACCAGGAACTCTTCGTGCGGTGCGTCCCAGGGCGGCGCGCTGCCCCGATCAGCGTCCCGTGCGGCGGCTTGGCACACGTCTATAGGAATCGACGGGCGTCGCAAACTTGGACACTTGCTAGGTCTGCACGACGTTTGCGAAGGCTGCGAGTTTCCTCACGGGGGGAGAGATGAGGGAAAGGGGGTTGTGAGGGGCTCAGTTACTGCCAAGCTGCTGCGCTGTTTCCCATGATGCAGTTCTCCCTGGCACCGTGGAAGGTGCGCCCGCTCTCTCACCTGCTGGAGATTGCGCTGCCGCGCCACTGTCCTGCAGGAGAGCTCAGCGCCACCAGCGCCTGCAGCGAGTTTCTAGAGCCATGCTTCACTGCGAGGATGGGTTCATGAAAATCGCATGTGATGCTCTGACACGTGCGGTGCGTTGATGCAAGCGTCATAGCTCTACAGCTGCGTTTATATGATGATTGCATGGTGACAGAAGGCTCAGCAGTGACTCTCTCGAGGAGAGACGTGTCGAAGTGTAATGTCACGGAGGTGTTGCCTCGTCCCTTTGGGCCGGTGGAGTTTTGGTAGCAGAAGCACTCGAACAAGCAGAGGCTCGGAGCAGCCGCAGCCCGGCAGGCGCAGTGCCAAGGGAGACAAGGACGGGTCTCGAACCCTCCAGCGGGCTACAAGCCGGGCGGCCTTGGAAGCGCTGACATCACAGCGCAGTGCAACCGATCGCAAGCTGCGCTCCTGCAGTCCAGCCTGCTTGTAAAGCACATTTGGCGAGCCCTAGCCGAGAGGGAGAGGAGACGTGAAGGGTGTCTCGGTGCCGTTCTCGCTCGCTTGCTCTCTCTCTCTCTATCTGCCGTTATCCGAAGCTGGATGTCGCCCCGGCCTTGGGAGGGGGGGGCGCTACGTGCCGTGAATCCTCGAACGGATCCTAGAATTTCATTCTCCCTCTCTGGATGCGGATGCGGGGGCGGGTGGCGGGCGGGGATGGAGGCCACAGGTGCTCGATCACGAGTCCCTGCAGCTGTGCATGGAAGCTGTTGAGCTGCACCAGAGCTTCGCGCAACGTGAGTAGTCATCTTGTGGGTGGCGGTGGCCAATCATGCGTCGTGAGTAGTCATCTTGTGGGTGGCGGCGGCCAATCATGCGTCGTGGTGTTTTTGGCTTGGATGGAGGTCTTTAAGTCCCTGCGGGCGCGGCTGGCCGATGCGGGTTGTGGCCAACATGCGCCTCCTGCCAGAGCGCCCATTACAATGCGGCCAGCCACGTGGCACCTCGCTTTTGCGACGGCTGAGTTTGAGGATTTTGGGCCAAATCATCAGCTTCTTCGAGTTGGCGTGTTCAGGTCGCGCCAGGTGTCACTTCTGGGGCTATTGTATGTACACGCTGAGGTGGCGCTGGCTCCCTGGGCAGCTGCCTGAGGTGGCGCTGGCTTGGCAGTCGCGGCGCCATGTTCTGAGACCTGCCGGGTTCTGGGGCCACAGTTATTGTGAAGCTGGCGAAGAATGCGGCTGTGACAGGCGAACCCATCATTCGCCCCATGGTGCCCAACCCCTGACCCCCCTCCTGCGCTCTCCCGGCAATATGGCCCGCGCTTTCTGCGACGACAATTTGAACAGAGGAGATGTGAAACTAGGGAGAGGGGCGGGCGAGGGGCGAAGCGGACGTGCGGGGAGAGGGGCAGGGAAGGGGGGGTGGCTGAGAAGAAGAGGTGGACTAGTTCGCGGAAGGGAAGGGAGCGGACGAAGAGCGGAGATACGAGGAGATTCTTCCGAAACCTAGCGAATTTTTCGGAACCACTGCCTCGAGCTGAAAGCCTTGGGAACGCAGGCCTCGAGCTCAAGGCCCCAAGGAAGGAAGCGCCTGTTGTCCCAGGCCCCCCCCGTTGGAGAGCGCCGCTGCAGAGGGGGCACACGGAGGGAGGGCGCCGGTGCCTAGTGCTGCCCCAACAGCAAGGGCGCTCTGCTGTTTGAGGGCTGCTGCTTTTTGCACAGAGGTAAGATGGCCGGTTCGTTGCGTCAGGCGTATGTATTCCCCGGGGAAGGCCTGGAGGAGGTGATGGACCAGTTCATGCTCGGAGACGGCATCCTCGCGGCGCCGGTGCTCGAGCAGGGCGCCCGCCACCGCCTCATCCGGGTGCCCTCGGGCGAGTGGGAGGGCCAGGACGGCGCTGAGGAGTGGGAGGTGCGCGCACCCTGCACCGCCCTTCGAGGACCCTCGATTTCTGATCCTTCATCAACGGCGCCCTTGAAGCATGCTCCCCGTCACACGCCGCTTTTTGGCGCCTCTCGCAAGGGCCACAAGCCGGTGCCATGCTCCCGAGGGCGCTTAAGGTGGCCTTTGCGAGAGTGCGGCTCGGCCATTGGCGGGGGGCGTTCTCCGCCGCTCTTCACGGGGGCGTTCTCCAGGGCATCACACCGCGCCCGCGTGCAGTGCCCTCCAGTCTTGAGTTAGGGAACGCCGGTCGATGCTGCTGCTGTGTCGCTGCGTTTAGCCCTGACATCAGGACGCCTCTCGATAAACTTCTGGTGTCCGTGCTGCTCCCCAGCCAGCGCTCGCTGCCCCGGGCGTCCACGACGGGGTAATTCACAGTCCAAAACAGATACTCGTTTTGCCTTTATTTGGTTTAGGATCCCTATACACAGGGGTCCGGTTCAGACTGAGATTGAGGATTCTCAACTCCAAACAGCGAACGCCTGCTTTTGTGCATATCGGAGCCCACAAAATTTGGAGTGGTTTCCGAAATGCAGCGATCAAGCTGAGGCCTAAAGGGCGGATGCCAGGGCGAGCGCCGGATTGATGTTTCTCAGCGGAGTCTGCATCCTGTCAAGTCCGCGGGTGGAGTCCAAAAGTGTGATGCACTCGGCTCTGTTCATTGGCATTTCCAACGGTCCCGAGTCTCTGCTCTGCTGCAATCGACTTGGAGAAAGCAAAAGCAGAGAGCCGTCGACTGACTTTCGCTCCTATCGTGCGTAAGACACAAGCTACTCATCCGATGAACGCTGTGCAGTGCGCTCTCTGCTTCAAGGGCTCGTGTGGCAACAATGAATCCAGCATCAAGGGCTCGTGTGGCAGCAGTGAATCCAGCATCAAGGGCTCGTGGCAGCAGTGAATCCAGCATCAAGGGCTCATGTGGCAGCAGCGAATCCAGCATCAAGGGCTCATGTGGCAGCAGTGAATCCAGCATCAAGGGCTCGTGTGGCAACAATGAATCCAGCATCAAGGGCTCGTGTGGCAGCAGTGAATCCAGCATCAAGGGCTCGTGTTGCAGCAGTGAATCCAGCATCAAGGGCTCATGTGGCAGCAGCGAATCCAGCATCAAGGGCTCATGTGGCAGCAGTGAATCCAGCATCAAGGGCTCGTGTGACAACAATGAATCCAGCATCAAGGGCTCGTGTGGCAGCAGTGAATCCAGCATCAAGGGCTCATGTGGCAGCAGCGAATCCAGCATCAAGGGCTCGTGTGGCAGCAGTGAATCCAGCATCAAGGGCTCGTGTGGCAGCAGTAAATCCAGCGAACGCACAGGAAGTGGCGTGGAATATATTTCAATTTGAGATTTATTTTTCCAGGCATTCCCTCTACATATTGCAACCCGGTGTCATGCCCCGCCAGCCACCGTGGTACCAGGGCTCCCCACCTTCGCATGCGGCTGTGACGTGTGTGGTGTGCAGCTTCCCGCACGCGGTGCAGGGAAGATGAGGCCGGGGCTGATTGCGAAAGAGGTGGACTTGGCATGTGTGCAATAGGAGGTTGGCGGGAAGGCCAGCAGCAGCGAGGACTCCAAGAAGATCCTCGGCCCGAAGGTGATCATGGTTGGCGCAAAGCCATATGGGAAGCTGTGCAAGCTGCCGTATCTCAAGCGTTGGCGCTCCGGTGCCGGAGGTGGAGCTCTCAAGGACGGGTTTGTAGAGGAAAGGGAGGAGGCGCCAGATCCTATTCCTGCTGCATGGCCCGATCCGAACTACCATCTGCCCGAGCCGACCCCTCAGCTGCCCATCTCCGAGCTCCTCCGTCCGATGGCTCATGTGCTTGGCGCCCCACGGCCGCAGCACCCCTCAGGTCAAACCAAATACCCCTATCACGCGGCCACTTCGTTTTCCCCTCTATTCGACCCTCCTTTCGAAGGATGCCGGGATGTACTATGGCGGTGGCTCGAACAGCAGAGGGCGATGAGCAAGGCGTACTGGGGATTGCGTTGTGTCAATGGTGATCAGCATGAATTGGTGGCCCTGATAATCACGGGCGATGGGGATGCGTATCGTGGACCGCGCTGCGAAAGGAACCAAATCGTATTTCTCGCTCTCGCGCTTGCAGATGAGGCATGCCGGGTGCCAAATGGCAACGGGTATCAAACTGTCACTGTGGCGTGGGCTATTAGATGATGTGCGATGGTGTCGATGGGGTCCGAAAGTGCACCTCGGTCTCCATTCCTGACACTCTGCGGGGTGCAGGTATAGGCATGGTGAGGGAGGTATGGAATCGATGGCAATGATGTGTACGGTAATGCGCGTCAGAGTCGATGGCAATGATGTGTACGGTAATGCGCGTCAGAGACGATGGC
>LGRX02004858.1:0-17979 GCA_001247695.2 Cymbomonas tetramitiformis
GGGCAGGTTGTAGACGTACACCAACCCGCCCCGGACGTGCCCGTCAGCATGCAACCGGGCATGCAACCTGGCATGCAACCTAGCATGCAACCTGGCATGCAACATATGCCAGGTGGCATGCAACCCAGCATGCCTCAGAGCCATTTTGTGCACGCCCCCTCTCAAACCTTCCCTTTTATGTTCCATCAACAAGAGGTCGGTTGGAGCGGCACGCAACAACATGCAACGGGCGTGCAGCCGCATGCAACCAGCATGCAACCGCATGCAACCAGCATGCAACCGCATGCAACCGGCATGCTCCAGTATGCCCCAGACATGCCATATGGCTACTGCCCGGTGGTATGGTACTGTCACAAGTACCAAAATGTATGCTTTATTATGGGCACTAGATGGGGTGTACGAGTCCCATGAAGGTTTTGAAAAATCATTTAGGACCCTTTTGAATTGTTATTGATGCTGAAATGTACTCTCGTGAACTTTAGGTATGTGTATGTGCGGTGTGCTTTTGGGGGGTGTAACGCCATAAAATTAATTAAATTTTCTGGTACTATCACAAGTACCAAGCGCGCGGTGACTTAAAAGGGCACGCTATGTGGCCACGAGGTGGCATGCATGATGTCAAATTTCATTATTGGGATGTATCCTAAGTGGTCGTCATGCGTTGTGCCATTTGAACGTCTTTAACGCCAGTATTGGGATTCGATAACACCCAAGGGTGTGATGAAATGGCCTCTCAGCATTTTTTGTAGTAATATCGGGAGCGGTTTCGTACTTAAGTTCCATGTGTAGAGTCCAAGTACGGCAACTTCTCATGCATGTAAAGGTCTTGAAAAATCGATATATGGGTTTACTTTTGATGTCATAAACGCTGGTGAGGCGATCCGACGTTATAATATACTTATTTCGTAGCTTTAGTGCCACGACTAGGCTCCAAAATCGACGATAGCCCTCATACTTAAGGAATCTTGAGTTGGACCATTTGGTGGAGATGGGATGTTTAGCATGTCGCAGTTTCAGCGACGGGCAGTATGCCAACTGCCCCATGCTCACATCCATCATTGGCCATGTTATACAGCTTCAATTTGAGCCATCGCTGGGTTGAATAGAATCCCAAGTCTGTTCAAAAAGAAATCCGAAAGTAGCGCCATGATTTCGAAGACAAGTGAGACACCATTGTGTAACACAAAACTCCACCTTGTTGGCAATATGCATCCACTGGGAGGGCTACACGTAACCTATGGACCAATGGGGCATAATACAACTCAGTTTGGGTCGTTAAGGTAATGGTATATCATGGATATCACCATCAGGATGGAGGAGGATATCAAAAGAAATTCTAGCGTTTTGGTACTTGTGATAGTACCAGATTCGATTCTGGTACTATGACTAGTACCACTGGGCAGTAGCCACATATGCCCCCAGTAGGCTGTCTCCGCCTTTTGGAATGGCTCTCCACTATGCCACAGGCTCGCCAACCCATGCCCCAGGCGTGTTGACACATGCCCCATACACGCCCGCGCCAATGTCGACCACCTACGGGGATCCATGGACACTACCCGCCTATTTCCCACCGCCTCCACCTCCGGTATATGGAGCCGACCCTGCGTCGGAGGCACGAGCTAGAGAATGGTGGGCAGCGCGAGAGCGCATGGCGGCTGCGGAGCGGGCGGTGGCGACTGATATGAGAGTGGTCCCCCAACGATTGTATCCGACACCGCCGATGGAACCGACTCCCCACATCGACACTTCTCCTGACGAGGGTGTGGTAAACCACCAGCCGCATCATCGTCGCCGTGCTTCGGGTCCGGAGACTCTTGGGAGAACCTTGCCTATACACACGGAGCCCCAAGGCGTGGTGACCGAGGACCTCTCCCAAGCTCACGCGTCTCAACCAGGGAGCACGACATCCGGCTCCGGCTATGAGTCTGCGGCGGGCATTCAGCATAGCCGCAGACGACGAGAACGGCGTCTCAAGTTGGAGAAGCATCGGAGGAAGGAGCTGACGGACCAGGAGGTGTTGCAGCGGGTGGTGCGCGCTGAGACCGCTCGGTACCTTGCGGAGACCGAAGCGGGGAGCCTGCGCGATCGGATGGCTCAGCTGGAGGCTGCTACAGCGGAGGACGAGGTGGCCGAGGAACGTCGTCTGGCAAGAAGACGCCGGGCAAGTCCGGACACCCCTGTGGTGTCCGGGTCTGGTGGGGGCCAGCCGCAGCATGCAGCGGGAGCGGCGGAGCATGCAACCAGCTCGGCAGAGCATGCAACACAGCATGCAACACGACCGGCTGAGCATGCAACACGCCCGGCTTCGCATGCAACCAGCTCAACTTCGCATGCAACACAGCATGCAACCCGCTCGGCTGAGCATGCAACACGCCTCGCCCAGCATGCAACTCAACCGGCTGAGCATGCAACGGCCCCGTCTCAGCATGCAACACGCCTCGACCAGCATGCAACACGCCTGGTACCGCATGCAACCAGTGGGTTCCCGCATGCAGCCAGCGCCTCCCAGCATGCAACCAGCGGGGGACAGCTTGCCTTGGGCTGGAAGGATGGGAAGTCGCACGCCGCCGATGAAGAATCACAAAGCCGGAGTAGCGACTATAAGGACACGGAGGACGACCCTGGTGACGACCCTGGAGATGACCCTGATGGTGACCCGACTGGGGGGGCGGGACCGTTGACGTCAACTACACGACTGTTAGTGGTCACTCCCCAAGGGGATTCCTTGTGGGTGCCCCCGGGTGAATTGGTCACTACAGCGACGTTACCCGAGATCACCTCCTCGCGCCATGGTCTGTCGGCAGCCCTGAAGATCTGTGACAATCTTGGGCTGAGTCCTACTCGATACATTCTGAGCGGGGCCGGCGGTACCTCTTTCCCCGAGATACGTCCGCTGCACACCACCGAGACCTCCACCTACGCCCTCTTGGTGGACCGCTCGGTGGCAGAGGAGTCTATTCGAGGCACGAGGCGTCCCAGAATTCCGTCACAATGGTACCAATGCCCGAGACGACCGGTGGTGGACGCCTTCACGGAGTCGGAGGCGGAGACCTACGAGCTGGATGGGCTACAAGCCTGGGTGGAGGTATGTGCTGCTCCATGGTACTTGGCTGCATCGTTTGGGCCGCCTCCTACGATGTCCCAACCCCCGTTGCAGACTGACCCCTCCACCTTCCCAGCTCCTTCACATCGACTCTCAGCCGATGCCGCGACCTTCACCCCGACGGTGGCTCATACGGTAGTGGCGGGACCACCGGCCGGGGTTGCACGAGCTCCGGAAGACCCGACGGCAATGTTCACCCCTGACGACCGCTCCTACCAGACCGCGATCAAGAACGAGAGCTCGCTCTTGAGGGGCATCTACAAGTTGGTGGAGGACCTCCCGGAGTTCCCCGGCGATCACTACACGAAGGGCCGGGCCATGGATGACCTCGAGGAGTTCTCTGTGGCGGTGAATGCGCTTCTGGAGCACATGACGGTGATTGCGGCGCTCACTACTCCCAGTTTTCGGCGTGAGGCGCAAGGACGCAACCAGCTCAGCGTCTCCACCTTGCTATGGATGGTCAAGACTGCCAAGTTGGCCAAGGCCCAGAAGCTGTACGTCGAGGAGATGGCGCCAGGAGGCAGCGAAGGAGAGGCGTGGAAGGTGAGGTACGCAACGGTGCCACGGTTCATGGGCGACCTTGCCTTGTCGGTGGACATCACCACGGACGCCCTGAAGCGGTTGAAGTCGGAGCTACTCTCAACGAGGCAGCGATCGGAGGAGAAGACCGGTGCCTTCTACACCCGCATCACCACCCGAACCGCGACTGTCAACTTTGTGGCGGACGTAGTACGAGGTTGCGGCAAGGTTACCAAACTGGAACTTCTCGAGCTCTTTTGGGGTGGACTACGTCACAGCGTTCAAGTGGGTTCCAAGCTGGCGGACCTGGGGCTGGACACCAGTCACCCGGAGCAGTGGGAAGATGAACAACGTCGACTCGGACGGTCCGACACCTCCGCCATCTTGAAGGTTCGTTCCGTGGCCACGGAAATTGAGACGGCTAAGGTGATGGAGGACGCGGTTCTCCACGACACCATCGCCCGTAAGGTGGCGTTGGAGATGGGACACCGACAGCGGCAAGTTCCACCACGCAGCACGCCCCGTCTGGGCGGTCTAGATGGCCCCCGAGGAGGCCTGCGTTGGCGGCACTCACGTGGGAGCCGGGGACTGCCGGGGGCGACTCGGCAACAGCGGCCCCGGTGACCGTCAGCACGGCGGCGACCCAAGGATCCCGACCGGCACCTGCGGTGAGGGAGCGGCCCTGTTTTGCATGTGGCAGTCTCGAGCATTTGGTGGCCAATTGCACAGACGAAAAGAAGTTGGCAATCTGGAAGGCCAACGCCCCGGCACGGTTGGCGCGAAAGCCAGGGCAAGTGGCGGCTTGCGTGGAGGTCATTGAGGAGAGAGTCGAGGAGGATTCCCTCAACCCCGAAGAGCTTGAAATGATGGAGGAGGTCCTCGCTCTGGCGGATGTTGACGTGGACCTCTATGGGGATCTGTGTGCCCTGTGTGACATCACGAGCACCGAGGATCCAGCTTTTCGGAGTGGGGAGCCGACAGGGGCTCCCGGGCAAGAGGAGTAAATCTCCATCGACCCCGTGGACAGAGGCAGCCCTATACCAATGTGGCAGCCCGTCCTTCATGGCCCTCGCGGACGTCACGTGACGAGGCCACCGCCTGTACCCCGACAAAGCCCGTCTCACTGCGAGCGCTGCATGCCCCAGTGAGCACAGATGCTTCATCAGATTCGTCCCATGGTGTGGCCGCACGGCCCCCCTCCACCGTCAGCCCGAGGCCCCGTTCATCACGGATTGCCTTCAGTGGCCGAGAGCGCGCACGGCGCGCAACCATTTTGAGCAGACGACCCCTCTCAGTGGAGGATCCCCCCCCCTGCTCAGGGATCATTGACTCCGCCGATAACCCCACCGACAGCACATCCTTGTTGGGAGACTTACTGTGCCGAACACGGTGTCCCAATTGACCGCGGTAATGTTGATGGACCTCCCCCACGTATCCGAGCTCATCACGCGGCACCAACAGTTCAGCCCAGCGACTACAAGGATCTGCACCTAGCTGCACCGGGGGCCTCCGAGGTGTACCAGAGTTCCCTGGCGGATCAGCGTAGGCGGTTGACATCGTGGAGCTGGAGAAGTCCGGCCGGGGCTACCTCTGAAAGTGTCCTACTACGACAACTACGCATGACCCTCAAGAAGAAGTCCCCGGCAGAGGCACACAAGATGGCTGAGCGCAGTCGTCGCCATGCTACACGGCGTCCCGCGACTACACCCTTCAGTCATCGCCAACGGAAGTACGAGTTGGACAAGCTTATACTTGCCCGCTTGCGTGGTCGCATGGGCGGCACATTGGGCTTGGCCTGGGCAGAGTTGAGCCCACGCGAGCAGCGTCGGGCTGTGGAGCAAGAATACGGGCTGAAGACGAATGTACCTCAAGAAGGCCGACCTTGGGAGACGACTGGGCTCCGTCGCCTTCGACGGCGTCAAGCGTCGGCGGCGATATCAATACAGCAAGCCTATCGCTTGTGGCGACGCCGGCGGGCACAACGAGCGCAGGACACCCCCTTTGACTCCCATGCGCTCAAGACGGCCTCCACATGGACCACGGCAGTCCAGCGGGTCAGGCAGTGCGGTAAGGCGATTGTGCATGCTGTGTTCGGACGTGTTCGACGAGCACACCCACCTCCCAATCCTGCTCCTCTCAAACCAGACGAGACAGTTCTTGCGGCAGCTCTGGGATCGAGCCCCTCGGACCTAACCCACAGCACGGACGAGTCCGAGATGGAGATTCATTGCAGCCAGTACCGGTTGCAGCAACACCGTGAGCAGTCCTCGGGGGAGGATACGCCTACCCGTCGTTCGAAGCCTTCGAGGAGGGGGAGGAAGCGTACGACCTTGGACCAGCGGATGAAAGCCTGGAGGAAGAATGAAGCTGCACGTCTTGCGGCTTGGGAGGCTGCGCGTCTTGCTGCTTGGGAGGGTCTGAGCACGACCCAGCAACCGGCGGGCGAACCTGAGCACCTCGAGGAGGAGCTGAGTATGTTCCAGCAACTGGCAGGCGGATCGGGCAGCATACCGCCAGCATGCAACCAACGTGCTGCATCCTGCCCTAGTCCGCCCGAGGAGGAGCTGAACATGACCCAGCAACTGGCGGGAGGACCTAACAGCCCACGCCGGCATGCAACTCGACCGGCTGAGCATGCAACGGGCCTGTCCCCGCATGCAACACGCCCCGACCAGCATCCAACACGCCTGGTTCAGCATGCAACCAGTGGATTCCGGCATGCAAAGAGCGCCTCACAGCATGCAACCAGTCCGGCTGAGCATGCGACCGGCTCGCCTGAGCATGCAGCATGCCTTGATGAGCATGCAACCAGCCGGCCTGCGCATGCAACCAGTGGCTCTCAGCATGCAACCTGCCCAGCTGAGCATGCAACACGCCCAGCTGAGCATGCAACCCGCCTCGCTGAGCATGCTACCAGCTCGCCTGAGCATGCAGCATGCCTTGCTGAGCATGCAACCAGCCGGCCTGCGCATGCAACCAGCCGGCCTACGCATGCAACCAGTGGGTCTCAGCATGCAACCTGCCCAGCTGAGCATGCAACACGCCCAGCTGAGCATGCAACCTGCCCCGCTGAGCATGCAACCAGCTCGCCAGAGCATGCAGCATGCCTTGCTGAGCATGCAACCCGCCCGGCTGAGCATGCAACACGCCTCGCCCGGCATGCAACACGCCCGGCTCAGCATGCAACCAGTGGGTCTCAGCATGCAACCTGCCTCGTTGAGCATGCAACCAGCCTGGCTAAGCATGCAACCTGCCCGGCTGAGCATGCGACACGCCCGGCTGAGCATGCAACCAGACAGCCTGGGCATGCAACCGGCTCCGCCAAGCATGCAACGCGCTCGGCCCGGCATGCAACCGGTGGGTTCCAGCCGCTGGAAAGCGGATCAGACAGTGACTCTACACATGTCAGCGCTACCGACAGTGGCACTACTCACGTCAGCGCCACCGACAGCGACACGACGCACATTAGCGCCACCGACAGCGACACAACGCATGTCAGTGCCACCGGCAGCGACACCACTCACGTCAGCGACACCAACAGTGACACCACTCACGTCAGCCCCACTGATAGTGATACCACTCACGTCAGTGTCTCGACCAACGCCACCACGTACGTCAGTGCCACTGAACATGGTAGTGGCGAAGAACACGAGTGCAACGCCTTGGTGGACGAGGCTGCAACCGCTTTGAGCTCTCACCCAATTGAAGATGCTCTTAAATGTAAGCGTGTTCAACTGGATGGGGGGTGCGCTGGAAAGCAAACACTCGAACAGGGACACTCTTGGCACACACACTGTCAGCGGTGCGGGACGAGGAAGGACCCTTACTCCTGGTGTTCTATGCCTACCATCGTGGACACCGAGTAAAGGTGCTGGTGGACTCAGGCGCCTCGGACAACTTCATCTCGGCGGATTGTGCCCGTACCTGTGACTTGACAGTGCGCTCAGGGACGCCAATGAAGGTCACACTGTCAGATGGATCTGTAAAGACCGCTGGAGAGGTGGCGTACACCAAGTTTACCGCGCACACGGCGGCGGGAGTAAACTACTGCGAGAAGCGAATGGCTCTGCGAGTCTTGCCGCTAGGAATCCAAGTAGACGTGGTGTTGGGGGGTAAGTGGCTTCGCAGTATTTCCCCGGTCACGTTGGATTATGCCGGTCACGGTTCCGTATCCTTCAACACGCGAGCAAATGGTGGAGGACAGCAACGGGTGACACTCGCGGGCTGTAGTCCGGGGGTGGGTCAGGGCAAGGCCCAAGGCGCGGGGCTGATCGATGAGGTATTCCTGACGGCAGCGCAGCTGAAGCAGCACCTCATCCACGCCGAGACTAGGCGCCTGGCCGGGGATGAAGAGTCACAACCTCAGTGGCTCATGATGGCCACGCGCGGGAACGACCATGAGGCAGCCTTTGCGGCTACCGCTGCTGAAGTATCGCCACCTCACACCCCCGTGGAGAAGGAAGGACCCCGTCAAGATACTCGCGATGCACCGGTAAGCAGCACGTGGAAGCAGCGCTTTGACGCCTTCTTTGAGAAGTATCTAGATACCCTGTGTGCAGCTCTACCGGAGGCCTCCAAGTTGCGTCGCACTGAAGAGGACAAGGCCCGCATCGATCGCAAGCCGGACGCGGAGGGTGGGCCACCATGTAGGCGTCCATACAAGATGACCGCTGAAGAGCTACGTCAGTTACGTGAACGCATCGAGCAGCTCATGAAGAAGGGTTACATCCGGCCGTCGTCAAGCCCGTATGCCGCCCCATGTCTGATGGTACCCAAGCCTGGTGACCCGAAGACATTGCGTCTGGTGGTGGATTACCGGCAATTGAATCAGCAGATGGTGCGGGACCGGTATCCACTACCGGACATCCAACTGATGTTTGACGAGATGCAAGGGGCAGCGTTCTTCTCCTCCTTTGACGCGGTGGACGGATTCTGGCAAGTGCCAATGGCCGAGGAGGACGTGGAGAAGACCGCGTTCACCACCCAGATGGGGGCTCACGAATGGTTGGTGATGCCCCAGGGCCTGCAGAACTCTCCATCTCAGTATCAGCGGCGAATGCAGCGTGCACTCGGTCATCTCCCCTTTGTACGGATTTTATCGACGATGTGGTGGTCTTCTCACGCACGGTGGAAGAACATTACGACCACGTACGTCAGTTCTTGGACACTTGTCGAGAAAAAGGGGTATACCTGAAAGCATCCAAGGCGCAGATGCTGAAGGAGTCTCTACGGTTCTTGGGCCACACTCTATCCGCCAAAGGATGCCAACCTCAGCATGACAAGGTGTCCTCCATCAAGGACTGGCCGAAGCTGGAGATAGTAACCCACGTCAGACAGTTCCTTGGACTAGCGGGGTACTACCGCCGGTTTGTGCACCGGTTCTCGGAGATTGCCCAACCCTTGACCTTGCTCACCAAGACCGACGTACCGTGGCAGTGGGGAGAACTCCAACAATGGGCCTTCGACGAGCTGAAGACCGCTCTTTCCTCAGCCCCAGTGTTGGCATTGCCCGACATGAAGGCAGCCGCGGATGGGTCAGCGCCGTTTTTGGTACAAACGGACGCAAGTGGAGTTGCTTTGGGAGGCGTACTCATGCAAGATACGGGAGACGGTATGAGGGTGATCGCCTACGATAGTCGGCAGTTTTCTGCAGCGGAGCAGAATTACCACACCGGCGAAAGGGAGCTCTGTGCGTTGCACCATTGCACCACCGTCACCTGGAGGCACTACTTGTTCTCCTCCGACTTCCGGTTACAAGGTGACCATCGCCCCCTGGAATGGCTAATGTCCCCGGGACGAGAGCTTAGCCGACGGCAGGCACGGTGGTACATGGACCTGGTGGAAGTCGGTGTCCCACGAATGGAGTACGTCAAGGGAGCCCTCCTTCTGGTCCCCGATGCGCTATCCCGCCGACCTGACTACGTGACCAAGGACCCGCAGGATGGGCTCAAGGAGGCCGGTGTTGTAGACAAGGAGACGGACCTCCCCAAGGACCCGCTCTCCGTGCTGGATGTCGAGGAGATCTTTGAAGACCACCCGCCAACCCCTGTACCAGGATGGGTGGCCACCATGGAGTCATGGATGGATGGCGTGGAGACGCTTCAGGTGGCGGAGCGAGCCCTGGTGAGCCTGCTCCAGGCTGGCAGCGCGCCCTGGCATGCAGCATGCCTTACTGAGCATGCAACCAGCTCAGCTTCGCATGCAACCTGCCCAGCTGAGCATGCAACACGCTTGCCTGAGCATGCAACCAGCTCGCCTGAGCATGCAGCATGCCTTGCTGAGCATGCAACCAGCTCAGCTGAGCATGCAACCAGCTCAGCTTCGCATGCAACCTGCCCAGCTGAGCATGCAACCAGCTCGCTTGAGCATGCAGCATGCCTTGCTGAGCATGCAACCAGCTCAGCTTCGCATGCAACCAGCTCAGCTTCGCATGCAACCAGCTCAGCTTCGCATGCAACCTGCCCAGCTGAGCATGCAACACGCTTGCCTGAGCATGCAACCAGCTCGCCTGAGCATGCAGCACGCCTTGCTGAGCATGCAACCAGCTCAGCTTCGCATGCAACCAGCTCAGCGCTGCGCATGCAACCAGCTCAGCTTCGCATGCAACCAGCTCAGCTCCGCATGCAACCAGCTCAGCTTCGCATGCAACCTGCCCCGCTGAGCATGCAACACGCTTGTCTGAGCACGCAATCAGCTCGCCTGAGCATGCAGCATGCCTTGCTGAGCATGCAACCAGCTCAGCTTCGCATGCAACCAGCTCAGCTTCGCATGCAGCCAGCTCAGCTTCGCATGCAACCTGCCCAGCTGAGCATGCAACACGCCCAGCTGAGCATGCAACATGCAGCATGCAGCCTGAAGCACAACTAATGCTGCGAGCTCCCACCGACTACTTCGCTGATATGTCCGAATCTGGAAAGCACCGGCAGGAAACGAGCACCCCGGGAACCACCCCGGTATTGCGTCGTAGTGCTCGGCTGCAACAACCCATTGCTACGACGACTCCTTCCGTCACGCCGAAAACCTCGACACGGCCTGCTACGGATTCTCGAAGGCCTAAGCAGCCAGCTCGGCCGTCTAGTCGAACCGCCAAGCCCCCAGCCGATCGGCAAGACTGGAAGGTGCGCAAGGAGGTCTTTGAGCGCCTCCAACGACAGTTCGGCAGCTTCGACGTCGACGCGTGTTGTGACCTGGGTGGACGGAACCGCCAAGTGGACGCCTACTGGACTGATTGTCTGCAACAACAGTGGCGGGGAAAGCACGTCTGGTGCAACCCCCCATACTCCAGCAGTCATATCTCCATCGAGGCGGTGTTGCGTAAGTATGTGGACGAATGGCGGCAAGACCCCGCACATACCTCGGCAGTGTTCCTTCTACCGGACATCCAGGCCCGCATGCCTCAATGGAGGCGGCTCTTCAGAATGGCTGGTATGAGGCTGGTGGAAGTGATACCTACCCATGACGAACGAGGAGTACCCACACAGCTGTTCGAGACTCCTGACGGTGTACTTCACGACCTTCCGTGGCCCGTGCTAGTGGTACATGCTCCCCCTACCCGACAGCTGTTGCCGAGAGTACGGCATCCCCGAGTGGCGCCTCCTATAGTGCGACGGGGTAAGGCTGCTGAGACCCGCGATGCTACGAGCCTACCCACAGACGTTACATTCCTGGAGTCCCTGCACGATGAGTATGCACGTGCCGGCCCTCTTCGACAGCTGCGGGATGAAATCCTTGCGGCCCCGCACCATGCCACGAGGGATTTCCGTATCGTTGGGGACGTGCTATGGCGTGTAGCCGCAGGACGGTACCAGCTGGTTCTCGGCGAGGACTCCCCTTTACGAGAAGTAGTCTTCAAGGATGCCCACGACTCCACCGCTGCAGGCCACACTGGCCGGGAGAAGACACTGGAGAGAGTTCTCCGCAGGTTCTGGTGGAAGAATGCCTCCGAGGATGTGGCAGGATGGGTGGCCTCATGCCCTACATGTCAGGCGGTTCGTCCCCGGGCATCCTACCCCGATGGATTATTGAATCCGCACGCTATTCCCCAACGCAACTGGCAGGATGTGAGCGTGGACTTCGTTACAGGACTGCCGCTCACCGCCCAAGGAAACGACGCCTTTGTCACCTTCACGTGCAAGCTGAGCAAAATGGTGCACCTTATGCCCATGAACTTTGGGGACAGCTCTGCGCAAACGGTGGCCCGCATCTACTTCGACGTTGTCTGGAGGCAGCATGGAGCCCCCATGAAGATTGTATGCGACCGTGACCCCAGATTCCAGGACTCGTTCTGGCGCGAGCTAATGAGGCTTATGGGGGTACGGGTGGCTTCTACCACTCCGTACAACCCTCGTTCAGACGGACAGGCGGAGCACACCAACCGGGTGGTGGAGGACATGTTGCGCTCGTTCGTGGGTGCCAATCCTGATGACTGGGACCTCTACATGACGAACGTGGAGTTCGCTATCAACGACTCGCGCAGTGATGTCACCGGGTTCACGCCCTTTGAGCTATGCTACGGGGTGTCCCCGATGTCTCAATTAGACCTTTTCCTGGAAGCTGCAACTCTCCCTGGCTCTGCGCGACGGAAAGGGGGGGTGGGTACCGCCCATGAGATGGCTGCGAAGTTTTCGTCGCAGTTGCGAGACGCGCGTGGCCGCCTTGAGTTGGCTCAGCAGCGCCAGCGGGAGCAGTTCGACCGGCGCCACAAGCAGCATAAGTACGCAGTGGGGGATCTGGTGTGGATCGAAGCTCGTCATCTGACGGAAAAGGTGATGGACCGTGCGCTGTGCCGAAAGCTCGGTAAGCGCTGGCATGGACCTGTGACCGTGGTGGAGTGCTTCTACAGCGATTTGCAGGCGGAGCTGGCAGAGGCGGACCGCGGGGCACCGGTGGCATATCGGTTGGCCCTACCGCCGCACTGGCGCATTCACGACGTGTTTGCGCAGCACCGCCTGAAGCCGTACATCTCCGGCAAGGATGAGTTTGCATCTCGAGCACAACTGCCCGTACCTGACCCGGTAATGGTAGATGGGCAAGCGGAAGCTCACGTGGACAAAATCCTGGCGTATCGTGTACGCATGGTCAAGGGTAAATCTGTGGAGGAATGGAAGGTACGCTGGACGGGCTACTCGGCAGCTCACGACCAGTGGCGCTCCAGAGACAAGATGGACAGAGGCGGGGAAAATCAGCAGCTCAAGGAGTTCCAGGCACGACGATTAGGCATGCAGGCGGACATGCTGAAGTCCACTGAGCATGACCGACGGCAACGTCAACAGCGACAGCCCGTCCACCTTGGCGTCACCTTATCCCAGCTAATGGAACACCCATGTGACGTTCCGGAAGTGGATTCTCCACCGGAAGACTTCTGTCTGCCGTGGGAGCGGGTGGAAACCTTGGGGAATGGAGAGCTAGTGGTGATCACCGACCTTGAAGAGCGGAAGACCCGGCCAGTGAGAATCTTGGTGTTGTTCAGCGGGACTGGATCGGTGGAAAGGGAGTTTGCCAAGTGCTTCCCGTCTGCCTCGGTGGTTACGCTCGACAACGACCCACGTTGGCAACCTAACCATCTCGCATCAATGGAGGACTGGGACCCCACTCAGTATCCACCGGGATTCTTTGATGTCATCTGGGCCAGCCCTCCATGCACCCAGTACAGTCAGGCGCGCACTACGGGAGGCCCTCCTGATCTGGAAGGAGCAGACAAGAGTGTAAAATGCACCCTGGATGCTATCGAGCACTTGAAGCCCAAGCACTGGTTTCTTGAAAACCCTGAGGGAAGATACCCGAATGCACTGCGGTTGCGGTCAGTGGTTCGCAAACTGCCACAGCCTCTTTTTTGCAGCCACCTACGACTGTAAGTATGGAGAGCGATATCGTAAGCCGACATGTATCTGGACTAGCTCACCTCCACCAACGCCATTACTGGAGTGTACCTCGCGGACACCTTGCGCATGTAAATGGGCCACCGGAGGGCACCCTGAGACTGCTCAGCTTGGACCATCGTCTTCACAGCAACCAGGGGCGCGAGATGCTCACGCCGTGTACCCCGTACCAGCTCCGTTACTGCGTCATCTCTTCCACCATCTTCAGTTCGGGGAGCTTGATACCTGAAGACACCGGGAGCGGCATCGGGAGATAGGCCGCTCTTGAGGGGGGAGGAGTTGTACCGGGAGGTACGAGCAGCGGGGTTGCATGCTACAGAGATCTGGTTGCATGCTGCCGACGAGTGGTTGCATGATACAGATGCCTGGTTGCATGCTGCGTATGCCTGGTTGCATGCCACAGATGCCTGGTTGCATGCTACAGATGCCCGGTTGCATGCCACGGAGGCCAGGTTGCATGCTACAGATGTCAGGTTGCATGCTACATGGCATCAGGCTACAGGCATGCACCTACTACGGAGCAACACGCCACGGGCGAAGCAACGGAAGAAAAGAACACAAGTACCACGGACAAGCTAGTTCAGGCCACGCTACGGTTCCGTCCGATAAGCAAAGAACAAGCGAACGAAAGGCTAAAGAAGGAGGAGGGAACGGCGACAGGAAAAAAGCTGAGGCCTCCCGCGAACGCCAAGAAATACCCGCCACCTACTACAACAACGAAAATGAACAAAAGGGACAATGAGGAAACCAAAGGGTCCCTGGAGGCACTGAAACAATGGGGTGGGAACATGCCAAAAACGGAGAACCTAAACATTGAAGAAATGAGAGAAGCACAACAACACACCATAAGTTTCCTAACATGGAACATACAGGGCGCCCGGCACTCACTATACGAACTGGAGGAACAAATGAAAAAATGGGAGATAGATATAGCAATAGTCACAGAAACCAAGACTGCGAATGAGGAAATAAAAAGACACTTCAGAAACAAAAAACAGTCAAACATATGCACAAGCATACCAACAGAGGAAGGGGAGGGAGAAGAGAGCAACCGCACGGCGGGCCTTGCCGTAATACTCACAGGGGAATATGCCAAACCACATAACTACACCGAGGTGCAGGTACCGCATTTACGAGGAGTACTCACACACACGCTGCTCCACTTTCCGG
This sequence comes from Cymbomonas tetramitiformis, assembly GCA_001247695.2. NCBI lineage: Eukaryota > Viridiplantae > Chlorophyta > Pyramimonadophyceae > Pyramimonadales > Pyramimonadaceae > Cymbomonas > Cymbomonas tetramitiformis. Next base: position 14,671 of record LGRX02004858.1, read on the forward strand.
GAGGAAAATACTTACACCTGATAGGGGTGTACTACCCGGTGGAAGGGAATGACGTGGCGGAAGAGACAGGACGAGGGGAACTCGACAGAGAGGCGGCCAGGAATGTCATACAGGAGTATGTGCGGATGGTGACCACAGCCAGCGAAAATGCGGTAGGACAAACAGTACTAATTTGTGGGGACCTGAATGCCACGACGGGAACACCGAAAAACAGCAGGGACAAGGAATGGAACAAAACCCTGGAAGCCACGGGTCTGCAAGATGTGGGAGGGACCAGGGAAACAACACTAACATGGCATGAACGACGGAACATAGACAGAATGCTAGCAAGCAAAGCAGAATTACAATACTACACGCAACCAACGGCAGGAGAACTCACCGAGCTACACACGAGCGACCACAAAATGGTCTGCACAACGCAACTGGACTTAAAAGCCTGGGGGACCCACCGACCAACGACACAAAAGCCACAACATGCAAAAACAGACAGACTGAAACTCCCGCTAACAGAAGCAGAGGGGAACACCCTCAGGCAAACACTGGACGCTGCATATACGAAGGAATTACAAGATGAAATGCAGGAAGCAATAAACGGAATAAAAACAGCAACCAGCACGAGGCACAGAAAAAGGGCAATAGACTACGCGGGAGGGGTGGTTGCAAGGATAATGGGGGAAGCAAGAGACAGGGTAATGATGGATGTCAACTTACCGAAACAAGCGGCGGCACCAGAACAACAACATGGACTACACCTCCCAAAAACCCTCCGCAAGGAAAGGGACGGCCACCTGAAAGAAAGGAACAGGTGCCGTGAGAACATAGCATTATGGAAGAAGGACATAGAAAAACGAGAACAAGTAACCGAGGAAATACGGACGGAAGATTTTGACAACCGAACAAGCGAAATGAGAAAATGGGAACAATGGGAACGGGAACAGAAAAAGCTTGCGACAAAAGAGGCAAGGAAGTGCATTAAAGAGCACGAAGTAAACCGAAAACAGAAAACAAGAATGAAAATGAGAGAAGGATACTGGGGCAACATAAAGCACTACCATAAATTGATATACAAAAAAGAGATAGAAAATGGAACAGCACCAGCTACAACAATACAAGCGATGGAAACCATACAAGGGGAGCTAGTGGTAGGACACCAAAAAGTGGCACAGGCAATGGGCGAACACATTGCGTGGTCGGAACCATACAAAATGAAGGAACCAGAGAAAGGACTTAAAGATACGCCACCCTGGCTTGACGAAAGGTACAAGAACTATATGAAGGAAAACCAATGCAAAAGGCCGGACCAAACAAAAGTAAACCTGAATGTGGACAAAGAGGCTTATAGACAGGCGGTGAAGAAAATGAAAACCAACAAAGCAGCCGGGCCCATGGGGATACAAAATGAAATACTGAAACAGATGCCGGACAGATTCCACGACCAACTGTGTGAACTCATGAAATTAATGTGGGAGCATAGACACACCCCCCTACCATGGAAAAAAGGCTACTTCTGCTTCCACCACAAGCAGGGTGAAGTAACAAAACAAAAAAACTACCGACCTATAGCACTACTGGATTGCCTGTTCAAATTATACACTACAGTACTCACAAAAATGCTAGCTGACTTCTGTGAAATAAACGGCATGCTCTCGGAAGCACAAGAGGGCTCAAGGGAAAACCACAACACAATGAAGCAACTCACCAGGGTAACCAATGCCATTGAAGACGCCAACCTCTCTAAACGAAACCTACATGCAACCTACGTGGATTTCGAAAATGCGTATGGCTCGGTTGACCACAAAAGACTCATTACGACACTAAAACACCTAGAGGTGCCACCACAACTTACCGAAGCTGTTAGGGACATACTGGGCGAAAACGAGGAGGACTCCATGCAAATGAGAGCAAAAGTAGGGGACCAGGTCTCGGAAGAGGTGCCAATAAGAAGGGGGATTCTGCAAGGCGACAGCATGAGCCCGCTACTGTTCATACTATACCTGGAACCTCTCCTTAGATGGCTAGAGGTGGGGGACCATGGATACCAGCACAAGTATGCAACTGACAGGGAGCTCAGAGGGGAACTGAGAACCTCCTCCGGAGCGTTTGTGGACGACCTAATTATACTAACCAAACTAATGACAGGCATGGAGCAACAGCTAAAGAAACTCTCGGCATTTGGAGACTGGAGTGGACTCAGAATAAACGAGGACAAAACAAAGATAACAGGGGTGGAACATGGCAACAAAAATGTGAAAGAAAGTAGGCACCAAGGGGTGAAATGCGGAAGTCGAACGCTAAAAGTCCTTAAAGCCGGGGATACCTACAAATACCTGGGGGTCCTACTCAATATGCTGGGGACATGGAAAGAGGAGAAAAGAAAGTCACTACAGGAACTCAAAAGAAGAATAGACGCACTACTGGCAACCCCCCTCACACAAAGACAAAAAGAGTACTCCCTGAAGTCGGCCATACTGGGGAAATTCAAATACGGACTCCACCTCGGGATATACACACAGGGTGAAATACAAAAGGCAGAAAACCAGCTGGGGGCCGCGATGAAAAGAATATATGGACTCCCCGCGAATGGTACGCCCAATGAACTAAACACGGAGGAAAAAGAGGAATATGGACTGGGGCTCCAGTCCCTACAGGCAATATATGCACAAGAAGTATACACGGGACTGGCAGGCGCTGTTCAGAGTGAGGAAGACAAAGGGGCCCAGATGGGATACGGCAAAAGGGAGAGAAACCTTCAAACCAGACAAAGAATGTCACAAGTCAGCAGGTCCACAGCCGGGCTACTGGAAAAACACTTCGAAGAAAGGGGACACAGCAGCACAAGGAGCAAGCTAAAAATGGGACTGCAGACACAAACGAACACTCTGAGGAAGATGAATGCTCTGAATGAATATGGAATACGCGTGAAAGGAGTGGGAAACCACATGCAGGAACTGGGTAAAGAAACACTACCTATAATGAGGCAGCTGGGAAAGGCTAAAAGGGTATACACAAACGCGGAAATGGAGGGCACAACCAGAACGACCAAGCACCAAAGGATAATGGATACAGAATACAGAGACCCACAGTCGCAGCCCGCGACGACAGGCTTTGAAAAAATGGGAACAGTAAATGTAATACAGGAAACGAAAACTCAGCAAGCCGCTAAGCAAATAAACTTTACCAAACTACTCACACTATTCAGAAACTACCCGGACCTCAAGAACTTAACCACAGCAGACGGGAAAAGTGCCATACCAATAGAAACACTGAAAGCAACGGGTGGAAGGAAACACGACACCAAGACGGCAACAA
>LGRX02004860.1:0-22477 GCA_001247695.2 Cymbomonas tetramitiformis
GCTTGAAGACCCAGGAGTTCTCTACTTCTAGAAGCGGTGAAAGCTTTAGGTGTCACTTTGGAAATATCTTTGGTGGGGGCGGTGTTATTCTCGTTGAGCATTCTCAGATGCTTCCCTTGGGACTGTAGGGTTCTCCAATTATGATAGTGTGAGAGTCGCTGAATTCTTCTGATGTGACTACGTATATCGCCTAAAATAGGGACCTCAAAAAAGAATAATGAGAAGGGTAGTTCCTCGGCAGGGTCGTAGCGGGAAATGTCAAAACAGCCCCCTCTGAATGAGGCTCTTTTAGCAGTACGGTCCACTCTGTCGTGGACTTTGTCATTATTGTGACCCCTGATCCATTTAAGGATGATTTTACTGTGGTCTCCTTCACTGTAGAAGCCAAGTTCTTCTAGCAGTAGGCGAACAGCCTGCACATCTCTGCGATTAGCTTCACGTAGTTTGTCCCGAGCACTCATGGACCTGCCATCCTTTGTTACCGCAGATATTGCTGCCATAGAGTCAATGGCATGTACCATTGGAGTAATAGATTTGAGGAGTTTCTCTTTTTGTTCTGTGAGTAGAAATCGCAGTCCCGCAATTTCAGCAGATGTGCTACTCGGGTTTTGGATATCCTCCTTGATAAGGAGCCCCTGTGCGGAGAAAGTTCTTGAGGGGGGGATATTCATCTTCCGTACAAGTGGCATCCCGTTGTCAAAGTTTTTTATAGCATATGCTGCCCCACTGATGGTTTCCCCTTGGCACCCGCAGCGCTCGTCTGCCTTCTTCATCTATCACTGGCTGGTCAGTGCTCAGGTCCACGTACCATGTCTCCTTGAGCACGTCCCTCGCGGAGGTTTGCACGTAGTTCGGTCTACGAGACGCTGCGTCTGGCGCCACTAGTGTGCGCCCTGCGTGGCACGTGCTCCACCGAGTGCACGCCCACCTCCACTAAATCCTCATACCACATGTCTTCGATTGGCGAACATCCACGTTAAATGCGCGTGATCTCCCATGAGTCTAAATTCGGTGAAGATGAGATAGTGCCTCCAGATATGTGTTGTACAGTGATGGTTTGGTGCCAGTTATCGTTCTCCAACGTGGTAGTTCTGCTCCACCGATGAGAATTGCTTGCTCTCGAATGCTATCGGTTGCAGACCTTTCCCCATGTCCTGTATCAACACCCTTGCAAGCCCCACCGCACTACTGGCATCGGTAAGTACCACAAATGGGTTGGTGCCTCGATGAGCTGCTTCTTGGTCCGGTAGTATCAACGTGTGGGCGGTAGTGAGTGAAATCTTGAGCCGCTCAAACGGTTGCTCCTGATCTGGCCCCCATTCCCTGGGTACCAAGTTCTTGGTCAGCTTCGTGAGCGGATGTGCCAGGTCAGAGAATCCCTACTTCCCTAGATGTATCGCCTGTAGATCCCAGCCAGACCCTGGAACTACCGCACGTGCTTGACCGTCTACAGCTTGGGCCAATCCCGTACTGCCGCGACCTTGTTCTGTTGCGGTCGACATCCCGCGCAATCGATCACATGTCCAAGGAACCTCACATAGCGCTTGAAGCACCTCAACTTCGATTCCTTCAACCGGACTTTATTTTGGCGACGGACCTTCAATACCTGCTTCAAATGACCGAGATGCTCCGCTGGGTTTGAGCCGAAGATCATGATGTCGTCAACGAACACCCTCACGAATGAGAGGTGCCCCAGGTAGCTCTGCATCATGCGCTGCCAGCAGAAAGGACAGTTCGACAACCCCATGGGCATAGCCAGCCACTCACACGCTCACGTCCCATCGTAGTCTTCTCGATCGCGTCCTCCTCCATGGGCACCTGCCAGAATCCCCACAGAGCGTCTGCGGTATAGAAGGTGGTGGCCCCTTGCATGTAGTCGATGAGAGATTGCACGTCCGGCAACGGGTACCGATCCTTCACTGTGATCTTGTTGATCAGACGATAATCGATCACGAGCCTGAGCTCCTTGAGGTTCGAGGGTTTGGGAACCATCCTAATTGGGCTACCTCGGGGTGAGGATGAAGGGCGAATGTACCCCTTCGCCAGGAGTTCATCTAGTTGTACACGAAGTTGCCCCAACTCCTCCATGGACAATTTACAACACCGCTTGTGCCTCACGTCATCCGGATACTCTGGATCCACCCGCAGCGGGGACTTGTGCTCGCGGTCCACGACATCCTCGGGCAGCTCCATACCCACCACGCACGTCCACGTACACCCGCTTCCGTCGCTCTAGCTCGTCCCATATCCACTGAGGGACGTCCTCGGCATCTTCTTCATCAAGAGGTGTCGCCTGCGCTGCGGTCTGCTTGGACGGCTTGGCCTCACCGCTACTCCGCTGCTCGGTCTCATGCTCTCATCGGCTTCGCCACAGCTCCGCTGCTCGGTCTCGCCGTCCTCGCCGCTCTGCGTCCTCTCAGCCACCACAAGCTTCTCCTTTTTGAAAAAGTTGTACGGGCCGCCGCGCGTCTCCGTCTCCTCGGTCACCACTGGCGCCGCTTTCGCCGAGCTCTGCCTGCACCCTTTCCTTCTCAATGAGGTCTCCTTCCACTTTGCGCATCTATAACGTTGGGCACGACTTGGCTGCAACGCCTGCGTTGTTCTCCACACTTGGTACGCCTCGTCCTCCCAGTCGGGGTCCAGACTATCAGCTGCGCTCCTACTGCGGCAACATATGGAAAGCCTCCCAACGCGCCTTCAGTGGGTGAGGCCCGCAATCCTTGGTCGCTAGAGTTGGTGCGGCTGGCCTGGGGCACGCCGCTGGTCGCAATGCGCAGACCAGCGCCAACGCTGCATCCTCCACCCTCAACACATTAGGGTCAAACACGTCAGACTCAAAGGAGCTACTGTCTGAGACTAAGGTTGCTATTCTTGCCTCGTTGTCGCCTTCCTCCTCGCCGGAGGTCTCTTTCCCCCCCCCGCCCTCAAACTAGCGTTGTCACCCTCTGATGATGAGGATGACCAGGATGTCTCCGATAGAGCAGCATCAACATCCAAGGGCGACGCAGGGTCATCCACTGCCTCCGGTTTGAAGGTCCCATTAGGAGCTAGGTTCACAACGTAGGCCTCCCGTCCACTGTTCCTCGATGGTAGGTCCTTCCTAGCCTGTTTGGTGTTGATAAGCCGGGCCTGCACCAGGCCCATTGCTTGGCTCTTGTCAGCGCTCGACGACCCGGGGCTACACCCAGCTATTGCCACCTTCCGCGAGCCATGCCCAAATTTCACACTACCATACTGAGTGTATAGTTGGAAGTGACCTCCTTCTGCGCACGCAGCCAATCACCCCCCAACACCACATCTGCCCCTAGTGACAACGGCATCACTCTCAAAGTCACCTGCTTAGAGTACGTAGCTACCTTTTCGGGTCTTCGTTGTTAGCTTGGGGCGGATGCAGGAGTTGGCGGCGTGGACTGTGCCATCCGCTACTTGAGCCGTCGCATTTCCCTATGCCGTCACAAAGTGGTCACATGCATAATTCAACGTTAGGAAGTTTTGAAAGTCACTAGAATTTAAGGGATGAATTCTAAGACAACGAAAAAAGTTGGTTTTTGAAAAAAAAAAAATTGTGAGAAATATGGGCCGAAAACCGCGGTTTTCGGGATGTTTTCCGCATTTTAGGCCTATTTTGGCTCGAATAGCCTTGCGCCTACGGTTTAATGTCATGTTTGCGAAGTTTTGAAGGTTGCCTTACCCCACCACAACATGTCCAAGTCTCACACAAAAGTTGGTTCTTGAAATTTTTTAATTTTTTGAGAAATATGGCCCGAAAACCGCGGTTTTCGGGATGTTTTCTGCATTTTAGGCCTATTTTGGCTCAAATAGCCTTGCGCCTACGGTTTAATGTCATGTTTGCGAAGTTTTGAAGGTTGCCTTACCCCACCACAACATATCTAAGTGTCACACAAAAGTTGGTTCTTGAAAATCTTTTAATTTTTTGAGAAATATGGCCCGAAAACCGCTGTTTTCGGGCTGACGTTCTGCATTTTAGGCCTATTTTGGCTCAAATAGCCTTGCGCCTACGGTTTAATGTCATGTTTGCGAAGTTTTGAAGGTTGCCTTACCCCACCACAACATATTTAAGTGTCACACAAAAGTTGTTTCTTGGACTTTTTTAATTTTTTGAGAAATATGGCCCGAAAACCGTTGTTTTCGGATTGATTTCTGCATTTTAGGCCTATTTTGGCTCAAATAGCCTTGTGCCTACGGTTTAATCTCATGTTTGCGAAGTTTTGAAGGTTGCCTTACCCCACCACAACATATCCAAGTGTCACACAAAAGTTGGTTCTTGAAATTTTTTAATTTTTTGAGGAATATGGCCCGAAAACCGCGGTTTTCGGGATGTTTTCTGCATTTTAGGCATATTTTGGCTCAAATAGCCTTAAGCCTACGGTTTAATGTCATGTTTGCGAAGTTTTGAAGGTTGCCTTACCCCACCACAACATATTTAAGTGTCACACAAAAGTTGTTTCTTGAATTTTTTTTAAAAAATTTGAGAAATATGGCCCGAAAACCGCTGTTTTCGGATTGATTTCTGCATTTTAGGCCTATTTTGGCTCAAATAGCCTTGCGCCTACGGTTTAATCTCATGTTTGCGAAGTTTTGAAGGTTGCCTTACCCCACCACAACATATCCAAGTGTCATACAAAAGTTGGTTCTTGAAATTTTTTATTTTTTTGAGAAATATGGCCCGAAAACCGCGGTTTTCGGGATGTTTTCTGCATTTTAGGCATATTTTGGCTCAAATAGCCTTACGCCTACGGTTTAATGTCATGTTTGCGAAGTTTTGAAGGTTGCCTTACTCCACCACAACATATCTAAGTGTCACACAAAAGTTGTTTCTTGAAATTTTTTTAATTTTTTGAGAAATATGGGCCGAAAACCGCGATTTTCGGGCTGTTTTCCGCATTTTAGGCCTATTTTGGCTCAAATAGCCTTGCGCCTACGGTTTAATGTCATGTTTGCGAAGTTTTGAAGGTTGCCTTACCCCACCACAACATATTTAAGTGTCACACACAAGTTGTTTCTTGAATGTTCTTGATTTTTTGAGAAATATGGCCCGAAAACCGTTGTTTTCGGGCTGATTTCTGCATTTTAGGCCTATTTTGGCTCAAATAGCCTTGCGCCTACGGTTTAATGTCATGTTTGCGAAGTTTTGAAGGTTGCCTTACCCCACCACAACATATTTAAGTGTCACACAAAAGTTGTTTCTTGAATTTTTTTTAAAAAATTTGAGAAATATGGCCCGAAAACCGCTGTTTTCGGATTGATTTCTGCATTTTAGGCCTATTTTGGCTCAAATAGCCTTGCGCCTACGGTTTAATCTCATGTTTGCGAAGTTTTGAAGGTTGCCTTACCCCACCACAACATATCCAAGTGTCATACAAAAGTTGGTTCTTGAAATTTTTTATTTTTTTGAGAAATATGGCCCGAAAACCGCGGTTTTCGGGATGTTTTCTGCATTTTAGGCATATTTTGGCTCAAATAGCCTTACGCCTACGGTTTAATGTCATGTTTGCGAAGTTTTGAAGGTTGCCTTACTCCACCACAACATATCTAAGTGTCACACAAAAGTTGTTTCTTGAAATTTTTTTAATTTTTTGAGAAATATGGCCCGAAAACCGCTGTTTTCGGGCTGACGTTCTGCATTTTAGGCCTATTTTGGCTCAAATAGCCTTGCGCCTACGGTTTAATGTCATGTTTGCGAAGTTTTGAAGGTTGCCTTACCCCACCACAACATATCTAAGTGTCACACAAAAGTTTGTTCTTGAACCTTTTTAATTTTTTTGAGGAATATGGGCCGAAAACCGCTGTTTTCGGACTGATTTCAGTAATTTAGGCCTATTTTGGCTCAAATAGCCTTACGCCTACGGTTTAATGTCATGGTTGCGAAGTTTTGAAGGTTGCCTTACTCCACCACATCATATCTAAGTGTCACACACAAGTTGTTTCTTGAATTTGTTTTAATTTTTTGAGAAATATGGCCCGAAAACCGTTGTTTTCGGGCCGACGTTCTGCATTTTAGGCCTATTTTGGCTCAAATAGCCTTGCGCCTACGGTTTAATGTCATGTTTGCGAAGTTTTGAAGGTTGCCTTACCCCACCACAACATATCCAAGTGTCACACAAAAGTTGGTTCTTGATTTATTTTTTATTTTTTGAGAAATATGGGCCGAAAACCGCTGTTTTCGGGCTGTTTTCTGCATTTTAGGCCTATTTTGGCTCAAATAGCCTTACGCCTACGGTTTAATGTCATGTTTGCGAAGTTTTGAAGGTTGCCTTACCCCACCACAACATATCCAAGTGTCACACAAAAGTTGGTTCTTGAATTTCTTTTTAATTTTTTGAGAAATATGGGCCGAAAACCGCGGTTTTCGGGATGTTTTCCGCATTTTAGGCCTATTTTGGCTCAAATAGCCTTACGCCTACGGTTTAATGCCATGTTTGCGAAGTTTTGAAGGTTGCCTTACTCCACCACAACATATCTAAGTGTCACACAAAAGTTGGTTCTTGAATTTTTTAATTTTTTGAGAAATATGGCCCGAAAACCGTTGTTTTCGGGCTGATTTCTGCATTTTAGGCCTATTTTGGCTCAAATAGCCTTGCGCCTACGGTTTAATGTCATGTTTGCGAAGTTTTGAAGGTTGCCTTACTCCACCACAACATATCTAAGTGTCACACACAAGTTGTTTCTTGAACTTTTTAAATTTTTTGAGGAATATGGGCCGAAAACCGCTGTTTTCGGATTGATTTCAGTAATTTAGGCCTATTTTGGCTCAAATAGCCTTGCGCCTACGGTTTAATGTTATGTTTGCGAAGTTTTGAAGGTTGCCTTACCCCACCACAACATATCCAAGTGTCACACAAAAGTTGGTTCTTGAAAAGTTTTTATTTTTTGAGAAATATGGCCCGAAAACCGCTGTTTTCGGGCTGTTTTCTGCATTTTAGGCCTATTTTGGCTCAAATAGCCTTACGCCTACGGTTTAATGTCATGTTTGCGAAGTTTTGAAGGTTGCCTTACCCCACCACAACATATCCAAGTGTCACACAAAAGTTGGTTCTTGAAATTCTTTTATTTTTTGAGAAATATGGCCCGAAAACCGCTGTTTTCGGGCTGATTTCTGCATTCGTAGGCCTATTTTGGCTCAAACGATAGCCTTACGCCTACGGTTTAATGTTATGTTTGCGAAGTTTTGAAGGTTGCCTTACCCCACCACAACATATCCAAGTGTCGCACAAAAGTTGGTTCTTGAATATTTTTAATTTTTTGAGGAATATGGGCCGAAAACCGTTGTTTTCGGGCTGATTTCAGCATTTTAGGCCTATTTTGGCTCAAATAGCCTTACGCCTACGGTTTAATGTTATGTTTGCGAAGGTTTGAAGGTTGCCTTACCCCACCACAACATATCCAAGTGTCACACAAAAGTTGGTTCTTGAATTTATTTTTATTTTTTGAGCAATCGATGGCCCGAAAACCGTTGTTTTCGGGATGTTTTCTGCATTTTAGGCCTATTTTGGCTCAAATAGCCTTACGCCTGCGGTTTAATGACATGTTTGCGATGTTTTGAAGGTTGCCTTACCTCACCACACCCTATCTAAGGCACAACAAGTTGTTTGAATGAAGGAATGATCTTCATTTGCCCCGTATGCTTCGCATATTCGTATGATTCGGGCTCTTTTCGGCTAATTTTCATAATTTCAGATATATTTTTGATAATAATGCCTTATGCCCATGGTGTAATGATGCATTTTTCAGGTTTGGAGCTTAATTAACCCTTTAAGGCCACAATTCTAAGGCACAACCAGTTTTTGAAATAAGGCAAAACAATAATTTGCTTCAAAAAAATTGTATGTCACACCTTGACCGTCCGCCTATTTTCTCGATTTTGGACACGAAGTGGGAACTGACGCGATCGAGATGTCATCAGACCTGAGACAGGTCGTCTCTTCGCCGGATCCGAGGTGCCACCGCTCCGAGGTGCACATGCGATGGTTAAACTGCGAACGGAAGGTCAAAGGCAAAGGGAAAGGCAAAGGGTTAGCGGCAGTAGGAATAGTTTTCAGAAGCATATGAAAAGTATTCTAGTTGGCTACTGCCCGGTGGTATGGTACTGTCACAAGTATCAAAATGTATGCTTTATTATGGGCACTAGATGGGGTGTATGAGTCCCATGAAGGTTTTGAAAAATCATTTAGGACCCTTTTGAATTGTTATTGATGCTGAAATGTACTCTCGTGAACTTTAGGTAGGTGTATGTGCGGTGTGCTTTTGGGGGGTGTAACGCCATAAAATTAATTAAATTTTCTGGTACTGTCACAAGTACCAAGCGCGCGGTGACTTAAAAGGGCACGCTATGTGGCCACGAGGTGGCATGCATGATGTCAAATTTCATTATTGGGATGTATCCTAAGTGGTCGTCATGCGTTGTGCCATTTGAACGTCTTTAACGCCAGTATTGGGATTCGATAACACCCAAGGGTGTGATAAAATGGCCTCTCAGCATTTTTTGTAGTAATATCGGGAGCGGTTTCGTACTTAAGTTCCATGTGTAGAGTCCAAGTACGGCAACTTCTCATGCATGTAAAGGTCTTGAAAAATCGATATATGGGTTTACTTTTGATGTCATAAACGCCGGTGAGGCGATCCGACGTTATAATATACTTATTTCGTAGCTTTAGTGCCACGACTAGGCTCCAAAATCGACGATAGCCCTCATACTTAAGGAATCTTGAGTTGGACCATTTGGTGGAGATGGGATGTTTAGCATGTCGCAGTTTCAGCGACGGGCAGTATGCCAACTGCCCCATGCTCACATCCATCATTGGCCATGTTATACAGCATCAATTTGAGCCATCGCTGGGTTGAATAGAATCCCAAGTCTGTTCAAAAAGAAATCCGAAAGTAGCGCCATGATTTCGAAGACAAGTGAGACACCATTGTGTAACACAAAACTCCACCTTGTTGGCAATATGCATCCACCGGGAGGGCTACACGTAACCTATGGACCAATGGGGCATAATACAACTCAGTTTGGGTCGTTAAGGTAATGGTATATCATGGATATCACCATCAGGATGGAGGAGGACATCAAAAACATACTAGCGTTTTGGTACTTGTGATAGTACCAGATTCGATTCTGGTACTATGACTAGTACCACTGGGCAGTAGCCATAGTGCTTCTAATAACTATTCCTAGTTCTTCTATATCCTAAACGCTTTGCCTTGCCTTTTACCGCTGCCCGCGACCGGCAAGCATCTTTGAAACTTCCGAGTTTCAAAGATGCGTTTTGTATTTTGGGTGCACCCTAATTTTACAAAACGGCCGAGCGCTTCCCGTTTGTGCGGGATATTCACATTTATTCCATGGAATATTTCATATGAATTAACACACATGCACACGCAGGGGAAACCCTCGGCTGCTTGGCATCTTTGGGTTTGGGTTTGTGTTCGAACCCAAACCCAAACCCAATATATCTGCCTTAGAAATAAATTGCGCGTTGGGCGCACAGGTAACTTGAAGCCTTGAGCTTCAGGTAACTTAAAGATATATTTCTTGGAAGTATTTGTGCCAAGTTTCGTGCTCTAGGATGCACGGTAAGCCCTCGGCTGTTTGGCATCTTTGGGTTTGGGTTCGAATCCAAACCCAAACCCAAAACATCTGCCTTAGAAATAAATTGTGCGTTTCGCGCGCAAGTAACTTGAAGCCTTGATCTTCAGGTAACTTAAACATATGTATCTTGGAAGTATTTGTGCCAAGTTTCGTGCTCTAGGACGCACGGGAAGCCCTCGGCTGTTTGGCATCTTTGGGTTTGGGTTCGAACCCGAACCCAAACCCAATATATCTGCCTTAGAAATAAATTGCGCGTTTCGCGCACAAGTAACTTGAAGCCTTGAGCTTCAAGTAGCTTAAATATAGGTATCTTGGCAGTATTTGTGCCAAGATTCGCGCTCTAGGACCCACGGTAAGCCCTCGGCTGTTTGGCATCTTTGGGTGTGGGTGTCACGTTCGAACCCAAACCCAAAACATCTGCCTTGGAAATAAATTGCGCGTTTCGCGCACAAGTAACTTGAAGCCTTGATCTTCAGGTAACTTAAACATATGTATCTTGGAAACGTTTGTGCCAAGTTTCGTGCTCTAGGACGCACGGGAAGCCCTCGGCTGTTTGGCATCTTTGGGTTTGGGTTCGAACCCAAACCCAAAACATCTACCTTACAGTAGAAACAAATTGTGCGTTTCGCGCACAAGTAACTTGAAGCCTTGAGCTTCAGGTAACTTAAAGATATGTATCTTGGCAGTATTTGTGCCAAGTTTCGTGCGCTAGGACGCACGGGAAGCCCTCGGTTGTTTGCCATCTTTGGGTTTGGGTACGTTCGAACCGAAAGGCAAAGGCATAGGACAGTTTCGTAGATTCTGTCCCGATGCCTTTGCAACCTCGCATGCTAACTCATATTATAATGAATATTCAACATTCAAGCGTTGGATACCCCACGCCAACGGGAAGCGCTCGGCTGATTTGTTATTTGGGTATGCGCACCCAATTGACAAAAAACGCATCTTTGAAACTCGTTAGTTTCAAAGATGCGTGGCCGATGCCTTCGTGCTTATGTGTGTTAATCCATATGAAATATTCCATGGAATAAATGTGAATATCCTGCACAAACGGGAAGCGCTCGGCCGTTTTGTAAAATTAGGGTGCACCCAAAATACAAAACGCATCTTTGAAACTCGGAAGTTTCAAAGATGCTTGCCGGTCGCGTGCAGCGGTAAAGGGCAAGGCAAAGGGTTTCTGATATATAATAAGTAAGAATAGTTTTTAGAAGCAATAGAATATTTTTCATATGCTTCTGAAAACTATTCCCCAGCATGCAGCCTGCTCTCGGCACCATGCGGCACCATGCAACCTGCCTTCCAAGCATGCAATCTGTCGCACCGCCTGCCCCTGTATCACGCCAATGCGCTGCAAACTCCGAAATTTCTCTACTCAGCTCAATCCCGCGTTCCACATTCTCCTCCGCAATAGGATAGTCAGTTGGGAAATCTTTCGCCTGTTCACCAATGCTAGACAGCCAAGGCAAAATATCCAGCAGAAACCCATCTGAAGACATGATATATCTCTTCTAATGTATGCCACTGATAAGCAGCCTTGCATTATTATCCGTTATGCTTTACATGTTTGTGTAGGTAGTGTTTCAAAAAGTAAACAATCTGAACTTTTGCTTTTGCACTTGGCATGCACATCATCATTATGACACTGCCGCGACCGGACGCGAAACTTGTCATGGAAGCAGTCATTAACTGTGGATTTCGCAGGTATTTTCATAACTTCAGGCACCTCACGGAAAATAGCTGGATATATTGCTAGAAATAAGATTGAGTGATGTCCTTTGATAAAATTCTGTCAAACATGTATATTTGTGCCTGTGAAGAGTCGTGACGTTTGTGGTGGAGTGTACGCGGCAATATTCGCAGTATCGCGCTGTGCTTTGTCAGGTTTGTATTGCTTCTGCGCTTTTGTGTACTCGCGGAAAAACACACCGCTCCAAATTAAAGTCACTAGAACTGTCCGATCTTCTCTTAAACCTTTAAGAACGGGTTTTCGAAAAGACGTATGTTTTTCGAATTGCTTGTTTTTGCGAGCAGGTAAAGAACGAAATGCTTTTTTAAACCGCAGTCGAGTTTTCGCTTGGTGTCGCTGTTTCGGGTTTTCAACATTTCCGGCGAAGAGAGGCGATGGAACTCCCCGAGCTCCAAGTATTATTTGAAACTGATATGTTGAGCTATTTTAGTCTTTGTCACAGGAACATCCGAACCGCTATGAAGACGATCATAGACGTTTGGGATCATTTTCCAGCTTTCGCGCCTGCTTGCTGAGTGTGTCAGGTACGCAGCTGATCCGCAGGTTTTCTCGTTGTTATTTTCTTTTTGTACCTTCACTGACTATTTTGTTACAAAATATGGTGGGTTCATGGGACGTTTGGTGGAGAAAAGGAGTTTTGTTTAGTTTCACGGCCTTTATCTTTTGGAGCCGTGTTTGCCTGGGAACAGATACGTCAAAACCGTTGCCAACACTCCCGACGTGGAGGTGATGCGCGCCCAAACCCTCACGCTTGTGTGTGGGAACAAATTCTCAGTATGTAAGGCAGTCTTGTGGCTGTTTAAGTTGCCTTGATCTGACAAGCTCGTTGGCTATTGCAGTGATACCCCGTGCGGATGTTCAGCAGGCAAGGCATGCGAGTTTCCTACCCTTTCGTAGTCTTGGGTGTCTCGTGATATTGTTTTGGGCTGTTTCATTGTATAGCCCTTGAGCATGGGCCTGTCCTTAAGCACTTGTCGCTGTCTCAAGACCGACCCAATAGTTGGCTCAGGATTTCGAGAAAGCCACGCAACTGACCGAACCGTATTGGCGTGGTAGTCTCGATGTATGGCGTACGCCACCGAGCTTGGGCCTGGTCCCAACCACGTCTCGCTTTCTCGAGTCTTGAGCAAAGTGAACAATAATCACTTTGCTCACTTTTCTCACGACTCGAGAAAGCTTTCCGACGGAGCTGTAGGGGTGCAGGAATGCAGCTCCGTTGGAATCCATAATCTCCTGGCAGCATCCAGCATTCAGAGCTGAAAGCTCTTTCGGCAATTCCGTCATAACAGAATCTTGCAAACGTTTGAAACTTTTTACGGCCGATATTTCTTGCATATAGCAATAGCTTCGGTTGTGCTTTTTCTAAGCATACTCTCGAATATCGACATTCAAGTGAACTCGTTTTAGGGTTTTGCCGCAATGCAGGGTACGAGCTGGGGCTGAATATGTAGACTAGAGAATGCATCTACGCAGCACGTACAGTTTGATACAGTGCCCGCTCGTTCATAAGAAACCTTTTTTTAAGAAACCAGCCGCTGGGATTTAGAATAATAAGAAATTTCCAGCGAATACGAAAAGCGCTGGAATTTGACGATCAGAAATAAGAAAATCCAGCGTACTAGGTGCCGATAATTAAGAAATAGCTGGCGCTAATTAGCGACGTGGTTTAATTAGCTATTCGTGTGTAGTTGGAGGCTGTACCAGAACTGCGAGTAGCTTGCTCCTCTCAGAATCATACTCATCACTGTTGATGATGTCCCTGTCAAGTAATTCCTTGAGTTTCTTTAGCGCGTCGAAAGCAAAATTTGACATGATGAAGTGATTTCAAAAAATGGAAAGTTTTCAAAAAAAACATTGTATTTAAGTTTTAAAAAAACATTGTCAGTGGTCCTTCGCATTCTGGAAATGGCTTCACATCGGATTAAGAAAATCATTGGCTGGGATAAGAAAGTCTGTCGGTGCGGAAGTCCAAGAGTTAAGAAATTTCTTTTGAGCCCTATTCGCTGGGCGCTGGAAAATCCGGATCGGCGCGATAAGAAAGGGGGCCCGCTGGTCGCTGGATCGAAATGACCCGTTTCTTATGAACGAGCGGGCACTGTATTGCATCTCATATTGCATGTGAAGTGTTTTGAAAGCAAACATATTATGTTCTTTCTATCTATCAAAATATTGGTTTCACGCGTTCGCGAACCTGCAGCGCTATCATATGCAAACGCATGCCTGTGATAGTGCAACCCATCAGTCCGCGTTGACATCTTGCGCACAAGATCCACATGTAGATTAGAGACACCCGGCATTTAAAGCATTATCTAGTTTTGGTGACCCGTTTGTTATGGGTTGTTAGTAACTAGGTGAAATATCTCCCAGGTATGATTCTACATACCTTGATCGTTCGGATACCCAAGGGGAAGCTGATAGATAGATTTGTAACGCCTTGTGGCTATCCCCATGCCATATGTCAGAAATCTGAAGACTCTTGCTACCACTAGCATGCACTAAAATGAAAAGTTCATTCCCCACCCGTATTGATCACGGCTTGCGTGGAACGATGACGGGGATCGGAACTTGTAACCATCAGAGTCCACCATATGCACAATGGTGGTAAGACAACCCTAATCGGGTGAAAATGCAATTAAAAAATGGTGAGGATACCTTTCGTAGAGGTGCAACGCGCCGTAGTAGCTCAAAGCTAATATAAACTAAAGGATACGGATGGTATCATGAGTCACGTATGGATAATTGCAACGAGGTATGTGCCATTAACATATACTGTACCCTATCAATATGAGTAGTATATGTCATTTTCTAGGCTTTGTAGCGCCCTAAATATCGAGAATCGCAAAAATTAAAATTAACCATCGGTTTGCTCGACATCGAAATAGGTCGAGAGAAGTTTGACAACGATACAATTGGTTCATTTTCATCGGAAATAAAAACCCAAACCCTTCGTGTCCGCTTTTTAGGCATTTCGTGGCGATGTGATGTAAAAAAACAACACAAAAAACCGCCCGTGCGATGTTCCTAGTCACAGGAGGGCTTTCATCGCACGGGCGGTTTTACAGTTCAGTGAATTTATAGTGAATTTATATTAGATCTCACAATTTCGACTACACAAAAAACCGCCCGTGCGATGTTCCTAGTCACAGGAAGGCTTTCATCGCACGGGCGGTTTTACAGTTCAGTGAATTTATAGTGAATTTATATTAGATCTTACCATTTCGACTACACAAAAAACCGCCCGTGCGATGTTCCTAGTCACAGGAGGGCTTTCATCGCACGGGCGGTTTTACAGTTCAGTGAATTTATAGTGAATTTATATTAGATCTTACAATTTCGACTACACAAAAAACCGCCCGTGCGATGTTCCTAGTCACAGGAGGGCTTTCATCGCACGGGCGGTTTCACAGTTCAGTGAATTTATAGTGAATTTATATTAGATCTTACAATTTCGACTACACAAAAACCCGCCCGTGCGATGTTCCTAGTCACAGGAGGGCTTTCATCGCACGGGCGGTTTTACAGTTCAGTGAATTTATAGTGAATTTATATTAGATCTTACAATTTCGACTACACAAAAACCCGCCCGTGCGATGTTCCTAGTCACAGGAGGGCTTTCATCGCACGGGCGGTTTTACAGTTCAGTGAATTTATAGTGAATTTATATTAGATCTTACAATTTCGACTACACAAAAACCCGCCCGTGCGATGTTCCTAGTCACAGGAGGGCTTTCATCGCACGGGCGGTTTTACAGTTCGGTGAATTTATAGTGAATTTATATTGGATCTTACGATTTCGACTACACAAAAACCCGCCCGTGCGATGTTCCTAGTCACAGGAGGGCTTTCATCGCACGGGCGGTTTTACAGTAGAATGTAACTTTTCACATTGTGCACCAGAGTTCACCAAGCGCGACTCAAATTGCAACGACAGATTGCATGCTGGGAAGGCAGGTTGCATGGTGCCGCATGGTGTCGAGAGCAGGTTGCATGCTGGGGAATAGTTTTCAGAAGCATATGAAAAATATTCTATTGCTTCTAAAACCTATTCCTACTTATTATATATCAGAAACCCTTTGCCTTGCCCTTTACCGCTGCACGCGACCGGCAAGCATCTTTGAAACTTCCGAGTTTCAAAGATGCGTTTTGTATTTTGGGTGCACACTAATTTTACAAAACGGCCGAGCGCTTCCCGTTTGTGCGGGATATTCACATTTATTCCATGGCATATTTCATATGAAAAATACACATAAGCACGAAGGCATCGGCCTCGCATCTTTGAAACTAACGAGTTTCAAAGATGCGGTTTTTGTCATTTGGGTGCGCATACCCAAATAACAAATCAGCCGAGCACTTCCCGTTGGCGTGGGGTATCCAACGCTTTAATTAATGTCGAATATTCATTATAATATAAGTTAGCATGCGAGGTTGCAAAGGCATCGGGACAGAATCTACGAAACTGTCCTATGCCTTTGCCTTTGGGTTTGGGTTCGAACGTACCCAAAGATGCCAAACAGCCGAGGGCTTCCCGTGCGTCCCAGCGCACGAAACTTGGCACAAATACTGCCAAGATACATATGTTTAAGTTACCTGAAGATCAAGGCTTCAAGTTACTTGTGCGCGAAAAGCACAATTTATTTCTAAGGCAGATGTTTTGGGTTTGGGTTCGAACGTGACACCCACACCCAAAGATGCCAAACAGCCGAGGGCTTCCCGTGGGTCCTAGCGCACGAAACTTGGCACAAATACTGCCAAGATACCTATATTTAAGCTACTTGAAGCTCAAAGCTTCAAGTTACTTGTGCGCGAAACGCGCAATTTATTTCTAAGGCAGATATATTGGGTTTGGGTTTCAAGGGTTCGAACCCAAACCCAAAGATGCCTAACAGCCGAGGGCTTCCCGTGCGTCCTAGAGCGCGAATCTTGGCACAAATAGTTCCAAGATACATATCTTTAAGTTACTTGAGGCTCAAGGCTTCAAGTTACTTGTGCGCGAAACGCGCATTTTATTTCTAAGGCAGATATATTGGGTTTGGGTTTGGGTTCGAACGTACCCAAAGATGCCAAACAGCCGAGGGCTTCCCGTGCGTCCTAGAGCACGAAACTTGGCACAAATACTTCCAAGATACATATGTTTAAGCTAACTGAAGATCAAGGCTTCAAGTTACTTGTGCGCGAAACGCACAATTTATTTCTAAGGCAGATGTTTTGGGTTTGGGTTCGAACGTGACACCCACACCCAAAGATGCCAAACAGCCGAGGGCTTCCCGTGGGTCCTAGAGCGTGAATCTTGGCACAAATACTGCCAAGATACCTATATTTAAGCTACTTGAAGCTCAAAGCTTCAAGTTACTTGTGCGCGAAACGCGCAATTTATTTCTAAGGCAGATATATTGGGTTTGGGTTTGGGTTCGAACCCAAACCCAAAGATGCCAAACAGCCGAGGGCTTACCGTGCGTCCTAGAGCACGAAACTTGGCACAAATACTTCCAAGATACATATGTTTAAGTTACCTGAAGATCAAGGCTTCAAGTTACTTGCGCGCGAAACGCACCATTTATTTCTAAGGCAGATGTTTTGGGTTTGGGTTTGGATTCGAACCCAAACCCAAAGATGCCAAACAGCCGAGGGCTTACCGTGCATCCTAGAGCACGAAACTTGGCACAAATACTGCCAAGAAATATATCTTTAAGTTACCTGAAGCTCAAGGCTTCAAGTTACCTGTGCGCCCAACGCGCAATTTATTTCTAAGGCAGATATATTGGGTTTGGGTTTGGGTTCGAACACAAACCCAAACCCAAAGATGCCAAGCAGCCGAGGGTTTCCCCTGCGTGTGCATGTGTGTTAATTCATATGAAATATTCCATGGAATAAATGTGAATATCCCGCACAAACGGGAAGCGCTCGGGGGCCGTTTTGTAAAATTAGGGTGCACCCAAAATACAAAACGCATCTTTGAAACTCGGAAGTTTCAAAGATGCTTGCCGGTCGCGGGCAGCGGTAAAAGGCAAGGCAAAGCGTTTAGGATATAGAAGAACTAGGAATAGTTATCAGAAGCACTAGAATACTTTTCATATGCTTCTGAAAACTATTCCTACTGCCGCGAACCCTTTGCCTTTCCCTTTGCCTTTGACCTTCCGTTCGCAGTTTTACCATCGCATGTGCACCTCGGAGCGGTGGCATGGCACCTCGGATCCGGCGAAGAGACGATGACGACCTGTCTCAGGTCTGATGACATCTCGATCGCGTCAGTTCCCACTTCGTGTCCAAAATCGTCCATGATCATCCATTATGCATTTTCCGACGCGGGGTATGCGACGGCTCATTCAGAGCTCGTTTATCTAGCCCTATCAGATGGTATTCTAAAACTCGTCAAGGCACGATAACGAGAACTCAAGTGAGTGCAGCGTCAGACATACAGTAGCATATATTGTATTGTTCGCAGGTTGCAGGTTCGCGCATAAAGGCGACAGCGCTCATATTGAATATCTGCACAGCGAATAGTAATATCTGCACGCTCGAATATCGACAACACACAGATTGTGCGAGGATTTTTCATCGCGAACATATTCGCAGCTGACAGCATTCGCAGAGAAATCGGCATCAGCTATATCAGCGCGACAAGGTGTGCATACAGCATGCCGATCGTACATGTGTGCTGACATCACTCGCATAAATGGTTCGCAGATGTACATATGTTCGCAGATGCGACGCGGAAACATAATCATCAGCAGAATCGTTTCCGCGCGGAAAGTCATCAGCGCAGCATTACAATTTTCGTGATTGCACCAAATTGCTTTTTTGTACGGCTTCATACATGTTGATGCGCGATATACTAATTTGCAGTTGGCAGCATGCGCGATGATCGCAAGTTTTCGCAGAACTGGATCGCAGCTTACAGCATGCATGTCAATTACATGCGCGCGCTTGTATGAATCACGCTCGAAAATTGTTCAGAATGATATATGGCATGATAGTCATCGGCGGAATTTTGGTCCGTACATAATTCAGCGCTTGCATCATGCGCTGATAAATGACGACGACGATACATGCTTATCATCAGCAGCGCGCCCTATTGCATAGTTATTTGCAGCGTGCTACAAAGATTTCAATTTGTGATGATGATGATTTCAAAATGTTCCTGTGATCAACTGCACAATACATACTCACATCAATATCCTCTGCAGAATAATTGTATACTCGCAGGGATACTGTTATGGACGCATGATCATCATACTGTTGTGGACGCATGATCACTATACTGCTGTGGATGAATGATCACCATACTGCAGCAATTCACACTATGTCCTGATGACTACAGACATATTTCTAATCATCAGCATTCATGCTTATCTGAAGTATAGTGTGCAAAATGTTCATTTGAGCACACACTAACTTACAGCACACATTACCTGCAGCATCTGAGTATATGTATATCCTATACTGAATGACTGCCACATTGTAAGTCGTGCATGCATCATGATCACAGATGTTATATATTATCCAACTTGATCACGGTAACAGTTGGAATAGATGGCATCAAATCACAATACATTAGACATGCACAAAAGCATTCATTTGCAGTGCATGCTAACTATATTCGAACCCATACAGTATAAGGTGCCTGTTCAGAGATCTTAACACAGTAATTAGCTCGATATGACCCGGTGGATTCGAGATACTCCTCGGATCACATATCGTTCTACTGTGGATCACTGAAAGGATAGCTCACCGGAACTGTATGTGAAATATACCTGCAACTCATTTTTGTAAATGAGATTATCTTGGAATTACAATAACCCCTAAACCTGATATATCATGCTAGATGCATTCAGTGCATGGTATACTTATTATCTTGCATGATGAATTGTCTGGAAATATTGTAATGTCTAGAACTTATCCTACTGCAAAGTGTGTAAAAGTGAGCACACACACACACATTGACAAAAAGTGCTAATCAATAAGCACTATACATGCACACACACTGCATTATTGTATGTATTGATATTCACTGATTCGTAGTGAATTGATCAACTTAAATATCTATCATATATATGATAATGTAGATACCACTTTACAAACACATGTGCGTGTAAAGTGTCAGTGATTGCGATAGATATGGGAACAGATAAACCAACATGCTGTAGGGCTGGATGGAGTTATCTCCAGACCCGAAGGCAATATACTGCGCCCATGCAACAGCTGGTAACTGTTGGGCGCAGTCCATTCGTCATTCCACATATCATCGCTGGAGCAACAACAACAAGTACATTGCATAATGGCAATTGATTCAGATTTGATCAGTTCAAATGCATGTAATTCATCAGATCAGTAACTATATTGACATCTGATAATAGTTGTTGAGGACAAGCACACACATACAAATGTGTTGTGTCAAACTGTTGTGATTATATCAAGCAATGTCCTGATATGTTTAAAATAAGAGATATCATTTTGATAAATCTTAGAGCACAGACCTATGCTCAAAACATATCATAGATTGATAAATATCACTAAAGTGGATGTTCCGCTTAAGTTGATAACTCTATATATCATCATAAAGTACATTTACTGCCATGGGTTTAAATCAGTAAAACCCAGAAATATATCAACCTCAGATGTTGATATACAGCATAATTCACTTATGTGCCATGAAATTTGTCATGTGCAACAGTAAAGTGATTTGCAGTGATTCTGTACTTTGCATTCCACACACACACAGAGATATGTACATATATGTATATATATATATATATGCTGCAAAACGGCTAAAATAGGTAAAATCCGTTTGCGATAAATTTGAAAATTGAAAATCGGACCCTATTTTATTTGATAATATGATTTTATACCTATTGAGGTATGAGAAAATCATAATGACACATGTCATATCTCGTGTAACACCCTAAATAATAGGTGTGGAATATATGGGGGTATACATATCGGCTGTAACACTAAATCGGTCAAAATGTTCTACGTGTAATCTTTTGAAAATTTGGGATTGATTTTTTTTGCTAAAATGAATATTTAGCTATCAATAAACAATCCCTGATTTACACAACACGTGTAATACCCTGTAACACCCTAAAATTGAATGTGTGTGTCAGGGGTGTAACATACCTTCTGAACACCACGTAACATTCAGTTTGGTATTAAAAGCAGTTTTGCTTAAAAACATTTGCAAAATATTTAGACTGCTTATTTTTTTTTACCTATTTTAGGGTTATTGATACCATGTAACACCCCAATCATATTATTGAATATATGGGCCACTGTAACCTTACAGCCCCAGGAACTAGGCCTCGGGCAATGAAAGAGCCACTGTTCGCATTTGCTGATTTGAACGCGCTCAACGGGGAAAATGACCCTCTGTGAGAATTCGCGAGCGTGTTCTGAATTCGCGAACGTTTTCGGACAGCTGCGGGTCTCCAGCGCTGCGGAACGGCGACATGCGTTTCTATTGTTGTGCCACGTAAAACATGCCAGGCGGCAACGCGCTTCTGCCGCGCCGGCTCGTGGATTCGCAAAACGGGCGCGGGTCTAACTTGTGTTCGCAGACTATAGATTCAGGCTCAGATGGAAGCATGAAAAGCAGAAAGGCAAACGAGCAACACAGGGGGCAATTCACAGATAAAATAAGCACAACGGCACGACTTCGCACATACATCAGAGTGGCGTGCCGGCACTCTGAGGATCCGAACCAGACTCTTACAAGCTGCTAGTGACAAAGCTCTCATGTGGATTCGAAGTATATGTATGCAAATATCACATTTAATACTAGGCCACGAGAGGCAAATATCACTATACCGCAGAATGGTTTTGAAAGGTTCGGATCTAACTTTTCGAAACTAGGAGCTAGCTAAATACTCAAGCGAGCATAGTGAAAGTCCGTGAATGCCATTGTCGTTTCGGGTGCCCTGTGACCATTGTTGGTTCCCAGTGACAGCGGCGTTTGGTGTCAACGCGCGCTTGCGTTTGCCCTGTCATGCATCGCCGAGACGTCATGTGTGGTCGTGTCGTGATGTCACTTCGCGTGATGTCGTGCTTGACGCTCGCGTGCGCCGTATTTCCCTCGATCCGGGGCTCGAGACGCACGTGCATGGTATGGTGGAGAGGTGGATGACGGAGTACGGGCCTGCGTGTCGGCTGATGGTGTTGGTGAGTTGGCTGCGATTGTGAGGTGATTGTGGCTGAGAGGTGGCTGCGGCTGCGAGGTGACGAGGTGGCTGTGGTTGCGGAGCCTCAGACATGGGCGTTGGCAGACGACGTCGGTCTGCGGTGCGCGGCTGAGTGCATGAGGGATGACGGCGTAGTTCTCGACGTACAGGTATGCTGAGATATGCATCGAGCGTGTGATGGCTTCCTGAGCTCATAACACATATATCTATCATTCCGTATGATCAGCATCAGCTCATGAGGGGGTGTATGTGTCCCATGCAGGTTTCGAAAAATCATTTAGGACCCTTTTGATTTATTGTTGTTGCTGAAATTTACTCCCATCGACTTTAGGTATGTGTATGCGCGGCATGCTTTCGGGGGGTGAAAGACCATAAAATTAATTAAAATTTTCGGTACTATTACAAGTACCGGCATGTTTCGCGGCATAACTCCCGCTACACGCTCCGGATGAAGATTCGGAGACCTGCGTTGACAAGTTCGCGAGTTGCCCGATCTGCAGTGTCTCGTCAGATTTTCCATCCGGCCTCATCTTGATGCCAAAATTTGCGGTTGAAGTCGCGGGGGTATAGAAAATCTGGGTATTTGCAAAACTAAGCGAAAATTGAAGGCCAAAATTTTGCTACCCAACGCCCTCGTGCGCTCAATATACGTGTGGTATAGACCAACCAATGGCGCATAAGGCAACTCAGTTTGGGTGCCTGGGACAAAAATATATGAAGGGTAGCATCTCCATATCAAAGGAGGGCATCGAAAAAAAATCCAGCGTTTCGGTACTTGAGATAGTACCGAAACGCGTTTCGGTACTATCTCAAGTACCACGGGGCAGTAGCCAATATGTGCTGGAATGGCTTGGACTGTTCCCATTTGACAGGCCGGTGGTTGGCGGAGGGGGTGGCTGCTCTGAGCTGTACAACCTCTTGCCGGAGGGCTGCCAGCTCGGATGCGGTGCT
>LGRX02004861.1:0-12415 GCA_001247695.2 Cymbomonas tetramitiformis
GAGCGCATCGGCAGCTTTTTACCGCGGACTATGGTCTGGTGGTGTCTGGTGGTGCTTATGCACCAGACACCAAAGTCGAGTCCATCAAACCCATCGTCGACATGAGCTTGAGCTTTGACCACTGCGAGCTCACCCCGCAGCATCCTCCACTCTCCCCTCCACCCTACGTGCCCCTTGGCCACTGCCTGGTGGCGTTTAGTGGTGCTGCAGACCTCATCCCACCGCTTTTTCTCTCTGCTTTCGCACTTGTGTGCGGCGGAGTGGAGGCACACCTCGTCTTCCGCCTTCGCCTCTCTCAGAGTGCCCGCGTCACCGCACGCGCTCTGGTGGTGCCGCCCACCCTCGCCCCGCACCGCGTGGGCGTTGGTTGACCGCATCTTGGCGGCGCTCGACTTCATCCACCATCGAGAGCTACGCCACCATCCACCCTCGACCGCTTGGAGCCTAGGATTGCCGGCTGGCCTGCGGGAGTAGCTTATCCCCGCAGCACATGCATGGGCGTAAGCCCCTAGAGCACGCATCTAGAGACCAACGCAGGCGAAGCCACACTAGTTGGGTTGGAAAAGACCCCTTTGGGTCTCACAAGATGTATGTTTCCTTAGGGTTTCGCCTTTGTGCTTGCCGTAGGATGTTAGGCCTGGCCTGGCAAGTTGGCATCGTGGCACCTCACACCTTCAGGGTGAGGTGGTGTCATGGGGAGACAGACTTTCGCCCCTCCATAAAATGGGGGTGACTGTCTCGTTCCTGTGTCACCCCTCGCCGTGTAGTGTCACTTGCATCTTGCCTGCCGTCAGTTCCGTCCGATAATAAAACACCTAAGTTATTTTATTATCTCATCTTAGACTGTGATATGCTGAGTGGCCTCTGCCTCCCACTCGTTGTTTCTTGCCGGGTTGGCCTATATATATCCACCCTTTGTGTATATGTATTTCGTCCTTCCCATCAGATACCCTGCCCACACACGCCTCCGTCAATCTTTCGACCTCCGATGTTCCTGGATCCGCCTGGGTTACACGTTCTCAATTGGTATCATCCCACACTCAACAAGACGCTGATCGTGTAGCAAACGTGATGGCACTGGAGCCGGACGCGCCAATCCCTGCCCAAACAAAGTGCGGCCACACCACCTACCCCGACCGTTCATGATATTCAAGCGGGCGACGATGCTCGCACTTTATTCCGACCCAACGATTTACAATCAACTGTTGACGACAAGATTTTGGACTACCTTGGTGGGTGGTTTCGACTACTACCACATGGCGACGCTCCCTCTCGTGGTCGAGCGGCACGTCCATTCATCATATTTTCAGAGGCTCGACTCCACATTGCCCTCGCATTTCCACATTTGTGTCCGGCCTTGGAGTTCCATATGAGCACATTGGCTTGCTTTGTAAGCCCTCCTCCTCCTCCGATTACGGTGATTTGAGTCGGACGTTGTGCCATAACGTTTACGACGCTTTGTTTGGCACCGGACCCATCCCATCGAATCATGCCGTCTTCAAATGTCGGATGCTTATCATTCCGAAATGCGTATACGATGACGCCGCACTCTTCGCCCGATTACAACGTCTTTGTGCCACGAGGTTGGCAGTGGAAGGGACGCCGGTAGACCGAGCGCGATCCGTGGGGCGGACTGGCCATTCTGGTTGTGGGGGACTTCACCACCGACCTTAATCAAGGTCAACGAGATGCACTCACTCCCGTGTTGTCATGGTTATCCCGGTGTAAGGGAAGTTCGATCACGAGTTCGACAATTTCATGACTGACAGATGACGCTGACACAGTGTCGTCACAGTGTCATCATCTCGCTCTGCTATTCGCGGTTTGCTTGTTTAAGTAAGGTAAAGAGCAGAGGTAAAATAGGGGGCCATGTTGCAAAATTCGACGCTATAAATTTCAACATGTGGCATCTTTACAATGAAAAATTAATTGTACTAAATATGAAAAGTGCTATCAATATTTTGTAATTCGTGAGAGGTGCGCACCCTACTGTGCACACCACTACAGTACCCTTATAAATATTAAATAATTTATATTGACCCCCCTTGTTATATAAACAACCCTATGTTTATATAGCAATTTCAGAGAATGAAAATAATTTCCTCATGCTCCTTGGACGCAGGGACGCTTTTGAAGTTATTACGTCATACAAAGACTAGTAGAGTTCCATCGAATTCTGCGTCTGGTATGATTCGGTCTCTGAGTGGAAAAATCATCTTTCTTCTTTGAAGTAGAGACAATTGCGCTACAGTGGAGTGCTTGATATGCTAAGGGAAAACAATTTAACATCGTATGCAGCGTCATCATTCTAAAAAACGGAAATTCGTCGGGCATTATGATACCTCATGTCATACTTTCTCCACGAACCACGCTGCCACGCCTCATTTCTTTGAGTATATGCCTGGCTTTCTTGTTGCTGCAAGTTCCTGAAATCGGTAGCCTGTTCGTCAACACAACTGGCAGCGATGCCGGTGACGAAGGCAGAAATCCCAGACGAAGCTCCGATGAAGTTGCTGTTACTGATTCTTGGAAGCCGAAGTTATTCAATGGCGGCACCGGTAAGGAATTTTATCTGAAGTGTGCACATATTTACCGCGGCCAACTTTGACATATCACAATCATAACAGTGCACTACTTTGAAGGTTCTGACTCTTCCCCTGGAATTAAGCTATTCTGAAAAAGAAAGTTATCTCAGCGACTAGAAACGTGTCGTATCGCCCCTGTCCAATAAAGTCTAGCTGTTTGTGTCTAGCCGTTTGTCACAACAGCGTCGATGATGACAACGGTGTTAGCACGGCTCCACTGAGGAGTGATACTAAGTCCATAGATTTTGACGGCTCCCGTTGGCTATAAGTTCGGCCGTCCACTCTTTGGACATGTTTGAAAAGTATTTAGTGTACAACGAGTACGCTTATCACAGTCTATTCCGTCTGCGACTAATTGCGGAAAGTGCTTGGCGACACTGCCGAAACACTTTTAAGCCTCAGTAGGCTGAGTGAGTGGTCAACACAGCCCAAACATCTCGCAGCATTCACCTTTAACGTAATACCATCATTATGCACTTATGATTGTGCTGCCGTAAATGCTTCTACTCCAAGGGCTTGGGAAACAGTTGGCAAATTGCAGTACCATACTCACGCGCTTACGTGTGTCGCCGCAGGCGAGATACCGTTACATTTCGAAGACGAAAGTGAAACTCAGCGTCGACAGCTTTTAGATTGGACCAGTGGGTGCCAGTGCTCATATGCAAGCTGTCCTAGTAGTGACTATCGTTCCGGCTACGGATACAGCGGTTGCAGTGGATGTTGCTGCGATGACTGGGGTACGTGTAACTGGAGGGCATGTGGAGGGTCTTTCAAAACAGAATGTAGCGACTGTGACAGTTGGACTCCAAACTGTTGGTCTTGCGAACCAGGTTATGCATATGGCGCGATATGCTCGAGCTGCAGGTCTGGTAAGAACATATCACAATAATCACGCCCCACGAATATGTTATACAGACAACCCTTTTCCTAAAAGTTTTACTTCAATGAAGCTTGACCTAAGTTGAGTGTGAATGTGACCAACGCCTTTTACTGTCATACTAGAATCGTTTAGATCTTTCACGTCAATGTTTACTTCGAGTTCCAAGGTTCACGCTTGAAGCACGTCTCTTTCACGACATGTGCTATGGAAAATTCAAAAACTTGAAGAATCGCCCCTTCCGCTGTGGCTTTCTTTTGCTTTCTTGGAAGTAACAAATATTCAGCTTGACTGCAAACAATTAGAGTGGAAACAAGCCCAACTGCAGTGTGGAAGTTAGTTTCAAAGGTCTCAATTTTGCTCGTCTAAGTATCAGTATGACAGTGTATGCTGATATGATTTTGCAGGTTATCACCTGTATGAAGGATGGTCAGATAATTATTGCTATGAGTGTACCGAGGACTCTCATTGCATATATCCAAACACATGTGACACATCAACGTGGGTCAGTGAGTATACTTGCCAGCCGCCAGGTAATGTGCTCTCTGTATATTACTGTTCTAACTAAAGTATCACAGTCTGAGTCTTTCATAATAATGCTTGCAGCTTGATCTAATAGCAAATCGATCTTCATTGAATAAGTGTGTCTAGTCTGAAAGCCTGAGTCATACTTGGTCGATGTATTTGTGACAATTAGGTGGCTGTACTACTTTTGTTTTGTGATGTTACCGTAGCTAGGCTGTGACCCTACCTAACAATGGTAAAAGTCTTCGGAGAAGGCTGTAAAAGTTCGATTCATGCTAACGTTTTTATCGTGTGCTTCAGACTTTAGACATCTTTGCACCAAAGTTACCTTTTGACTACGCTATTGTTCCTTTGGGATTGACATACTGACACTCCATAGGCCTAATTAATGTTTCAGGGATGAGGTTTCTGACTGATAACACTCGATTCTAAGGTTTCTGTTTCAAAACTGTAAGCACTAACAATGCTTATTGCTTTCAACAACAACCCCTGATCTAGTCTGAGTTGAAAGCTCAAATGTACAAGGGCAGTCCAAAGATTGAAAATCCCTTGCTGAAATGTCCAAAGTTGTACACCAACACCTAACCCTACTGAAATACCTCACACATCACAAAGCAAGAAGCTGCTACTACAAACCAAGCAACATCAATCTCTTAGATTATTCCCATTCATTGCTAAGCGATATACTGTGGGAAATCCTCAAGTGCTCTGCTGTGCAACCCGAAGGCTTGTCCTCCCTGTGACAGCGTGATTATACGGTGGGGCAATCTTGTCTTTCTCGCAGCAACTCCACCACCTACGCCTTCATCCTCACCTCCCCCACCAAGGCCTCCTCCTCCAAGACCTCCCCCTCCATCCTCACTCTCCGCCCTCACCTCCCCCCACAAGGCCTCCCCCTCCAAGACCTCCTCCATCCTCACCTCCGCCCTCACCTCCCCCACCAAGGCCTCCTCCAGACCCAGATTCATCAACTTCTTCATTCTCAACTTCTTCTTCCTCGTCTTCTGGTCCAGTAAACTTTGATGGATATTCACCTTCATCTTCGTCGTCATCTCCCTCCTCCTCCTCCTCCTCCTCCTCCTCCTCCTCCTCCTCCTCCTCCTCCTCTGAAACAGATCTTGGGGTGATAATTGGCGGTGTCAGTGGCGCTGTCATTTGTTCGGCGGTTGCTGGATTTATCATCTTGAGGAGGTTGAGGAAAGCAAGACAAGTTGAAGGAGGTAAGCATATCAAACTATTTTGAATTCCCATCTTTATCCAATGTCAATGGCATTCACAAAACCAAAGGAATTGCAAAGACCAGGAAGTTTTGCCATGTGGCATCTGTGATTTTTAAATTTTTACCGATATACATTTCTGAGCGCGCATGGCAGCTCAGGAGCTCACATACTCAGGAGCAAAAACCCACGATAGGTCATCATTGGAAATCTTCAAGTATCACCCCAAGGGGGGATCGCTGACTCGCCTAAGTTGTTCGAGGCTCGAGGTAGTTCGACAATGTCCTGATTACAACATTTTTACAAATTTTCTTCCCTTAAGCGGTTTGAAGTTATCACTCCAAATTTCGATGATGAGATGTCTTGCTGATGTAAAAATGCATTATGCCATGATCTACCTAACAGCTTATATCGAATTATCTAAATATCTGAGTTTGAATATTGAAAATCATCTACCTTCATTCGCTTAACCAGGGTACTCAAATGTCAGTCAGTGCATTTATGTGCATGTATCCTTTATGTTTACTGAGGTGTACAAGCTAGCAGATCGCCCTCATATGTACTCTCATTGATGAAGCTCTTTTAGGAGTCTGATTTATTCTTACCGTGGCAAAATGCTGTAGATGCACAAAGTCATGAAGCAAGCAAAAAGTTCTGAGTATTTGTTCCGTGGTGACGAACAGAAGAAGCAACAACCTCTGCAGTGACACCCACGACGACGAGGACGGCCTGGACCCTCAACATGCCAAACCACACCGCACAAGCAAGCGATGCTACAACCGATATTCCAGTTGCCATGCCAGCTGCCGTCAATGATGCCCCGACTGCAACGCAAGTTATCCCGATTAATTCGAGTGCAAATTCACTGGTAGCAAGCAAGATGCCAGATGCTGCAGATATGCACAATATGCTCGTGGCTTTCTATCAAAAGTTCAACCCTGTGCAGGTTTCACAGGTCCGTGCCATCATGGATGCATACACCATGGAAGAAATCGAGAAGATGTGCTTTGAAAAGTACAAATGCACTCCATTTACACCAATTACACCAGTTGTACCCGTCCTTCCTGTTATATAATAGACATGCCAAGTAATCCAGATGCAAATGGTTACACTTTGTTGGTCCGATCATTGACAACTATATTTTATAAAGAAATACCATGATACATCATTTTATTTGGATGAGAATTGTAGTGAGATTTGAATGTTCAATATCTCATACGGTTTCCAAAGCATCTCATGAGGACATGCGTATTGTGACCATTATATTCTAACTCTTACACGGGACTACATGCATTATGCTTCTGGTTTGGCTTCTCATCTAAAAGTTTTGCATTTCACACACGAGGTTTTGCATAGCCCTACTCGTAGATGAATACGCGTAGTACTTCCGAAACCACAACACCCTGCATACCGTATCTTGTGGATGGATGGCCTCGAATTTGCGGGAAATTCAGAGGTCTTTGCTGACACCAGATTTTTTGCCAACGAGGTTCTCGCTGCATTGGCTGCCCACGCTCTCCCGGGGGAAGACTACCATGAATCGTCGTACCCCCCAAGTGCTCGAAAACGGAGTCAGCCTAGGGGCTACCAGAGCCCATAATAATAGCCCTGAACCTAAAATCCACCACACCACCCGAAGCTGTGACTGCAGTAAACCGGCATGAAGTACAGCGAAGCAGTTTAGACCAACAAACAGCTACTCTACTTCACTGGAAACACGTGTGGAATTCAAGCTGGGTGCCCGGGGTCTTGACCCGGTACATCCCGCACCTACGGCTACGGCTCACTACACCACTAGGTCAGCAGATTGAAAGCCGCTAGCGCAAATTGCGACGGAGAGACTTGAGAGATCTTGCGACGGAGGGACCCGTGGCGACCGACCAGACGGTCGAGAAACCGTATGCGGACCTGGAGCGCGACGAGAAGCGTTCGAAGATGGAGGCGGGGACCGGAAAGCGCGGAAGCGCCCGAGACAGAAATCGCGGAGTTCGTGGAGGACGTGGTGCTGACAGAATTCCAGCGGACGACGCGCGCTCGACCCGATTCGATCATCTCAAAGGCGGCGTGTCCACGCGTCGTGGAAATCGTCGCTCCGGCGATGCACAAAGGCGACGCGCCGACGCTTCCCGCCTCGATACGTTTCTCGGTGAGGGAGAGCGGCGAGACCGCGTCGGGGACGCGAACCTTCGTCGTGTTGAGGGAATCGGGATACAAGATGCACGACGAACGCGGCGAGGACAACGCGGATGTGTGGGAGCGAAAGTACGTGGCGCGCGGTGGAATCGGACGCGAGGCGGTGCGTCGTCGCTTGATCCAGCGTTCGAGAGTCGCGTCTCGCGTGGTACGCTCGGCGGACTTACAAAGGCAAAACTCCGTCGTCGACGAGACACGGCGAGGCGGATCCGGAGACGCTGCAGTTTGTGGAGCGATTCTACAGAGACGCCGGTCTGCGACCTCTCGTTCCCGCGTCTGCGATGCGCATGCCGGTGTTGGGTAAGCGCCACCGCGAGGAGGACGACGAGAGCCCGACGTATCCGGGAGAACGGTTGATGGAACTGCGCTCGGCGGAGACGCTGCGGTGCGAAGCCAGCGGGTCGCATTACTCGAAACCGGCGGTGTTGCACGCATCCGGTCGAGTGACGCCGATGGCTTGCGCGGACGCGCGGTGCCCCGAGCACAGCGAAGCCTCCGAGGCGGCGACGGCGGCCTCTTTGAAACTGTCCCCGGCGGTCGTGGAGTACCTCGCGAGTCGAGTATCCGAGAACCTCAGGCGGGGCGTCTACGAGCGATGCGCCGGGAAATCACGTGAGGGCGTGACATGGACGGACTCTCGAGCGGCGACGGTGGATCCGCTGACGCCGTGGGAGGTGCTGCTTCCGGACGCGAAGCGGCTCCACGAGAACTGGGGGGGGATCGCGAGTGAGGAGGCGCTCGACGCCGTGGCGAAGGCGCTGCACGAGCCCCATCACACGTACGACCTAGCGCGGTATCTGTACCTTCGTATGCATCCCACAACGAGAGTGGGTCTGAATGTGTATCGGTCGGAAGTCGAGCGGTGGACATGATACCGTTTCGATGGCGCGCGGTGGTGCCGAGAGGCCACGGACACGCGCATTTTTAAGACACGCGTGAGAAATTTGACTTTGAATTCGCTGGTGCCGTCGAAGCGAGGGATCGGGAGCGCACGCGTAACGATGGATCCTTTGCGAGGCTGCGGTCCAGCGGCGATACAAGGGGCGCAGAATCATACATGCAGCAAATAAATTAAAGGGGGAGGAAGAAACGTATCGTACGCAGCGAGCGTGGGCGACTCTTAGGCGAGTCACTTCAAGCTAGGCGATCCTGAAAATGGCCAAGTGACCCCTCAGATGTTCGAAGAGTCCTTAGATAGCGATTTGGAATTGCTCGGTTTTAACAACGGCGTATTCAGCTTTCGAGGTATATATATCGGAAGAGTGGAGATTTCATCGGAAAGGAGCCGTGCCGTTGGATATGCGCACGGTCACCATGACGGTGGGATACAACTACGTAGCGCCGGGCGAACGGCTTGAAGAGGAGGTCGAAGCGGACATCGAAGCGTCGCATTACGCCAAGATATAATTATCCGAAAAGCGAAACGCGTCAGGCGATGCAAGCGTACTGCGGATCGCTTCTGGTCGGTGGAAACCCCGCGAAAAAGCTAGTAGTCTTCTTGCATGGGCGAGCGCGGCGACAACGGTAAGGCGGCAACAGTGGAGCTGCTGACTGCGACGTTGGGAGACTACGCGTCCAACGCAAGCTACACGTTTCTGTGCGAACCTACCGGACTTGATCGCCCGACATGCTCCGTGGCGACGATTCGAAAGACCCGGGTGGCCTTCATGCACGAGCCGGATCCTCGAGAGGCGCTCCATCCAAACAGCCTCAAGATGTACACCGGAGGCAATCGGGTGTCGTGTAGGAACTTGCACGCTCACGGGGAGTGTGGGGTCCTTAATCCCCCCCCCATGGTAAGGGGGGACAAAGTGGGTCACCTCCCTAGAAAAACGAAGCCGTTCCATCCGGATGGACTATCATAGTCCACCCGGACGGTTTTCAGACGGACTGGGAGTCCGTACGCTTTTGAAAAGGTCCATACGTATGGACATCACATGTCAAAACGTTTTGAAGGTTTTTTCTGTCCATATGCAATCCGTCCGAATTTCCGCAATGTGTCCGTACGGACGGAAACGCTGAACATCGTTTGGACTTTCCCTGGGGTACACCCAAAATACTATACTCAGGGTGTCCATCTTCTGATTGTCCAGCCTGACCAGTCGTCCTTGCCCCGTCTATACGCATGGATTACCTAAGGACATGTGTATTTCGCAGTCGGAGCCCGTTTGCACCTTCCATGCGTATGGACTCTTGCCGTCCATGCGCATGGGCCGCCTATGGACACGCCATGGGGTGCTTTTCAAGGCCAAATTTGCCATGGGGTGTTTTTCGCATGCTCATCCATGCGGATGGACAGCATATGTCCTCGTGAAGGAGTCTGCCTTGGCATGTTTGCACGGGCGCGACTAACTGTCAGTACGGATGGATCACGTATGGACATCGACACGGGTGCGTGTGGACATTCTATGGGTGTCCCCTCCCCTTCCCTCCGATATGGAGTGTTATTTGCATGCACCGTCCATGCGGATGCACAGCATATGCCATCATGAAGGAGTCTGCCTTGGCTTGTTTACACGGGCGCGACTATCTGTCCGTACGGACGGAGTTCGTATGGACAACGACACGGGTGCGTGTGGACATTCTATGGGTGTCCCCTCCCCTTCCCTCCGATATGGAGTGTTATTTGCATGCACCGTCCATGCGGATGGACAGCATATGTCCTCGTGAAGGAGTCTACCTTGGCATGTTTGCACGGGCGCGACTATCTGTCCGTACGGACGGACTTCGTATGGACAATGACACGGGTGCGTGTGAACATTCTATGCATGGGTGTCCCCTCCCCTTCCCTCCGATATGGAGTGTTATTTGCATGCGCCGTCCATGCGGATGGACGCCAAGGACATATACATATGCGCACGGAATAAGCAGGGAACATGCTATGCGTAGAAAGCTGGATACACTCGTCCGTACGGACGGACTACGTGACTCTTACGCAGGGTTATGCTATTTACAAAATAAACTATGTACACACGTATGGGATTGCATACGGATTATATATTACATACGAGCGGACATGCGGTCCTACAATGAAATATTCTCCAGTTCAGGGCGGCATCAATCTTCTGGTGCTTCGTCAGAATCTACACCATCTCTCCACTCTTCTTCGTCAGAGCTGCTGTCTCCAAGGTCGCGAAAGAAGTCCGCTTGCCGATCAAGCACAATGAAAAGCCGGTCAGTGCGTTGCCGAATGTGCATCGGAACGATGTTTCCTGTGTAACGAGCAAGTCGTTTTGGCATAACAGGAATGCTTTGAATGCACACTTGGTTCTCAATGCTGTCCACTCGGACAAACGGCTGATCTACTTCCCATGGCATGTCATTGCGCAGAAATATGTTCTTGGAAACATCGTCTGCAAGCGCTGCTGCTCGTGGGAACCAGCGGGCCTTCAGTAGCAGTTGACTGCAGCCAGGCAGCTCCAGCTGGACAATCTTCAAAATCTCTCCGTACCTGGATGGGCAAACCAATGATAGATTGCATAATCAGATATTTATCCGTGCGGACTTAGTGGTCCACACGCCGACCATATGTAATCCACGGTCATGGACGTACAGTATTCCAGACGTGTGCATTGCGTACGGAATACGTCGGACACAAGAGTGACGTGGGTGTGGACAGTGCCTTACCCACGTTCGACGACCATGGCCCATCCAGTGGGGATGAGCAAATCAAATCAGCATGCTGAAATGGATGGATTTCTCGAGAAACGTGCCTGTCTTCGACATCATCCTTGGGTATACGCTGGAGCCGTCGGTCTTCGTCGGTGGGTTTGCCCGGACTTCTGAAGATTTGCTTGAAGTATCGTTGGCAAGACTTCTTCCCGACATCCTTGTCGAGTATCCGGAATTCGTCGCGCCCGACTTGGACACTGGGAAATTCCATCCACATGGCTACACCAGCCAATGCAAAACTTTGCTCCTGCAAGGCGAAAGGTATCACCTGGTCCGTATGTGGGCACTTTCGCCATGTTTCCGGGTCCAGAAATGTGGGAGCGTCCAACTGAGGCTGTGCCGCTCGCCTCCCACGCCCATGGCGGCGGCGGGCACGCTGCCGGACATTCCTATCAGTCAGAAGAATACATAGGCATCGGTAAGTGTGTAGTAAGTTAAGGTCCGCACGGATGGACGTGATGCGGATAACGTACGGAGTACGTACGGAACCCGAATTTAACCGCGTCCGTACGGATGGAATACGTAAAGTTTACGCACTCAATTTGTTCGAACCGCGCGTACCAACAAAATAACGAGAGTCAAGACATGACGGTGCGGCTAGCGCACCTATTGTACTCGTCCAGCTTTGTCCGGAACTGCAGGCACAGACGATCGTACCACGGGAACTCGCTGCGAAGCCACACTTGGATTTTCTCTTCATCGTCTGCACCCGACGAAACAATAACATATCAAATTGTGTGAGAAATGTCCGCGGACCACGTACGAAACACGGTTACCATACGTCGGGACACATAAAAACACACGTACGGACCTATAATTTGGACAGCAAATAACGGATATGCATGCTCTTCCCTACCGAAATAAAAGGTTTGAAAGCCGTCACATCACCAAGGTCTCGAGGAGCAAGCATACCTTTGGATGGCCTCACTCTCTTGGTGTTCCCGGTCGCTTTGCTCGTCCAGATCGGCTGATTAGGTGGGGGTCGGTACAAGGGTGCTCGACCGGTCGTGGTGAATTGTTTAATACCCTTCACCATGTTCACCATCCGTTGCAATTCCAGACCCTTCATCATGCTTGCGACCGGGTGCGCACGTGTCTTGATCGATCTCTTCAATTTTCCGTAGTAGTCTTCGAAGACAAACATCCAGGGGAGAAGTCCTGTCGCGATTGACCGGCCCCTGGCCGAGAGAGTCTCCCAAAAAGGGGGTTTGGCCGAAGATTGGCCGAAAGAATTTTGACCCTTAAGTATGCAAAAAGATGTCAAAACAAGAAAAAACAAATGTTTTCTCGAAAACTGGCCGAAAGGCCTCCGGAGAGGACTTTTGCCCTGTGGCCGCTATCCCATG
>LGRX02004862.1:9843-23995 GCA_001247695.2 Cymbomonas tetramitiformis
GTCGTCACGCCCCCCTACTTGCATTCCACAGATGTCGCCGCGCCCCCCTACTTGCATTCCACCAATGTCGCGCTGCGGCATTGGATTTTTCTGAGCTTGAGATAGGCACTTCCCTTACAGCGCGGCCAGTTGTGTGGCAGGGAATTGCAGTTGCCTGCCTTTGCGTTATTTGCGCATGCGCTTTATTATGGGCGCCGCTGACGTGTGCATTCATTACCCTCAAAGCCTTCTTCCCGATTTTGATGCTTGCGGGATCCCCTGGTGAGCCCTCTGCCTCTGCCAGGATGCTCCGGACCGTTGCTGGTGTTGCTGCTGGCTTCCACTATTGGGCCCTGGGCTTTGCACCCACAAGCATGCTTTTGAATGTCACTTCAACATACTTGACAGCACTGACTGGCCCGCGCTAAACTGTGGTGTCATAGGTGAGGCGACGCTGCCGGCGGCCCTGACATTTGCCTACATCGGAGCGCTGACGGGCATGATGTGTCTGCTGCCCCTCGTCCACTCCTTCCAGATCAGTCGGGTGGACCTGGTGTGCATTCTGCCAGCAGTGCCCTCAATGTGCCCGCCATGCGCTGCCGCATCTGATACTGGTGCCGCATCTCCGCCTGCCCCTCCGCTGTACTTGTTAGCACCCGCAATTCTGCTGGCCAGCTGGCAGGTGGTGTGCAAACTCTCTCGCAATCTATTTGGGGATCCTAAGAGGTGCATTGGATTGGGTGAAGATTGGATTGCGATGATTGTGATTGGGTAGGCACCGCCCGCCCCTGGAAACACAGGATTCCGGACATCCCCTCGCTGCGGTCTTGGCAAATGGCTCCGTGGCAGCAGCCATTGAATTGGCACAACGGCATCAGAGGGTCTGCCGAGCTGTTGGAACCGCACGGCGAATGCTGACATTTGGAAGTGTGGCTGCTGGGTGCAGCACACCTTGGAGGGCCTGCCGGACGTGTTTTATGATGCGCCAGTGGTGACGGAGATACGGAGACGCGTGATAGAGCAATGTGCACCAGAAACCCTGGCCAACTTGACGGCGGCGCCCACAGGTGTGCCAGCGTTCCGCGCGCCCCCTTGCTGTGGCTGTACGGCATCTTGACAAGTGCTGGGCAGGCCTCCCCACACACAGGGGGCAGCATGAGGCAGGCAGTAAGGGGGGCAGGGAGTGCAGCGTTGAGCGCCTCTGGACTGATAGGCGCACGCGTGATAGCAGTTGGCAGGCAGAGACAAACGGGTCCTGGAATTTGGTACGGCACTGGAGTGATTGCTGCAGATGCATAGCACTGCTTTGAACAATTCGCCGCAAGGCTATGCACCTGCACACGGTGTTTGTGCCGAAGCCTTTGTTGCTTGGTGGGAGTGCATGTCGCCTTAAGAGGAGCAATCTGAGAGCTACACCAAACAAATGGAGCAAGCTTGTAAGGAACCTACTCCCAATGCAACTATACGAAGGTTATGGGTACATGTCCCGAAGTTTGGGGCGAATGACCCTGATCCCTGGTTGTGTTGCAGTGTGCAGCTCGACAGGATCTTTTGCTGAGCTTTTGGTCATTCGGTGGAATTTCGTTGGCCTGCAGAGGACGCCTTCTCTTAAGCTTAGCTTGAAGGCGCGCGGAACGGGAGGGTTGTGTGTGTGGGGGGAGGCAGATTCGAAAGAGGCGAATGCCTTTGATGAATGCTCGGTGTGCTGTGATGGTATCAAGGAAAAGGAAATGATGCTAATGCTGCCCTGGTGTGGCCACCTCTTTCACGAACACTGCATCCGTCAATGGCTCGAGCACAAGAAGACGTGCCCCAATTGCAGATGCCCTGCGCTGGCGCAATAATTTTTGAAGAATAGAAAAAGTGAACTCTTTGGGAACAGAATGTTTGGTGTTTGAGGGGGAATAAAGACGTGTCGTGATGTGTGATGTGCGTAACGTGTAGGGGGAAAATATGGTTTGAGCCCTATTTTGAGCATATTTGTAAGCCCATACTGTATCCCGCATTGACAGGGCGTCTGTATGGCATCTGTATATGTATGTAGTATTTACAATACACTATGTATTGTCTATTATCATATTAACCTATCTAGGAAGTTTACTCTCAGACTATGCATTCGCTGTTGGCATTGTACTCTGATACACACTAGAGTAATAACCCATGTTCTTCCAGTATAATGCTAAGTACTCTATTGCATGGGCTTGCACACAGATGTAGTTTGAAAACGGAACATGCTGCTGCTGAGCTTTTACAGTCTACTACGTAATGCGCTACTACCTTTTCTGCTAGCTATGTAAGCTACGTTCTAGCTGAGCAGCTTCTTAGCTAAGCTATCCTAGCTGAGCTATATCTTCTCGATGAGCTACCAACTCTGATTTTGCGGGTCTTGCGGACAGCACCCAAAACGACGATCATACAACCTGCAGACTTTAAAAAAAATGCAAACATCTGTACCACTTGCAAAAACCTCACCCAGCAATAGTCGGTATTACAGACCGGGGCGGATGAATAATACGGATCTTGCGGGGGACAGTCCCCCGTCGCGCTGCAACCGTTGGGATAAGAAGACACCATATCAAACAAATCCAACAAAAAACAACCTGCAGTGTTCGTTTATACAGTTTAACAAATCATACGTATACCGTACAAATAGCATCCGTACCCCTTGCCTGGGAAAAACCTCACCCTGCCATAGCATGGTCGGCAAATAAGACCGGGGAAAGATCCTGTCAGGGACAATCCCCAGTCGCGCTGCTACCATTTGTATAAGGAGACACTATTGTAAACAAAGCGATCATACACGCTGCAGAGTCTTAGGCAGTTCAAAATTCCCTTACAAAATCTCACCATGCCATAGAATGGTCGGCAGCAAAAACCTTGGAGAGATCCTGCCAAGGGGCAGTATCACGCCCAGTCGCACTGCTACCAACTCGATACCGTTACGAAATTTCTGCTGACAGCATAAGGTCACAAGCGCAACCATCATATGCTTTGTGAACAACACGCTTGGGATACGGGAGCGGACGCGTGTAAAATGCACCAAGATGGGGGCGAGACGCCGCCGCTGTCTTGCGCACTTTTACCAACAATCAAGCGTAACTGAGCTTACCCCGGAGAATCATATGACGTCGAATTTCCAAAAAATGCCCCACAAACGGTTAGGGGGGGCGGGGGGTCACACGAATCTGAATGATGAAGTCACATGGCAGAATTCAACAGAGAATGACGGCAGCAGCAACACTGACTGCAACGAGCATACCTTTACACACACAGAGAGAGAGAGAGAGCCTAGCTAAGATAGCTTCGTGCTTCTTAAGATCCGTGTATAGCATGGCTAAGCTATCCTGCATGTCAACACATATTAGCGAGAAGTCGCATCACGCGTCGTAATTAACGGTACGCGAACATAGTTTATGCTACGAAATATTAATTCCGCAAACGGGGATTAAGCCCACACAATTTGCAAATTTCGCTTGTGCTTAAGCGAGTCGAGTTGCATCAAAGTTGATTCAACAGTAACATAATGTTTACATCATTCCCGAAACATTTCTAAAAGTGCATCCCCAAACTGTGGGTGCCACTTTATGTATGCACGTGGCTCTTCTGCTGCCACAATACAATAACAAGACCAGTTAATCAATGTGTCCACCACAAGACGGTTGCCCACCATACAACACGAGATAGCAATAGATAAAGACCATCTGATAATTTTGTTTCCCCTGATGCATTTTCGAACCCCGATTTTACACCACAAAGAAACAATGCTAGGGGTGCTAGTTTGGTCCCTTACCTATTCTCAGGTCCCCAGGGGAATCCTTTTGAGAACTGTCTGAAACATGCTATACACACAAATGCAATGTTATACAAAGTGCGGACCGAGAGCAGGGAAAAGCAAATGGTTCAATGGTTGGACTGCTATTTTTCTAACAAAATAGCATGCTCAACCCGCTTCTTAGAGGCGATGTCTTCCCGAGATCTGATCGTTGCAGAAGCAATGTATTTCAGTCCGACGACGTTGGATGCTGTTTTTATGCTCTGAAGGGCGCATATAAAGCTGTCATCCCCATCGCCAATATTGATAACGGCCCTAGCTCCGACCTTCATGTTATTCTTCATCGCTAGCATCCACGCCTCTGTGTCGCACTGCCAGGACTCCCTGCAGACGACAATATTCCGTTCAACCTCAGTCTCAAACTGCTGTATGTTTCCTATTCTCACTTGGAGAAGTCACCATCCTTAGTAGGGCATCCTGATGTTGCTTCTTGTAACAATGGGCTTGCCTTAAGCTCTAACCCTCGAGCAGCTGCAGAGGTGCACAGTGAGAGGAAACACCTATGAGAGCAACAGGTCCTGTGCATTCTTAATGCTTTCTCAGGGCGCAGAGTGATGATGCAGGTCGATGCTCGCCTATCCTAATACTAAGGAAGGAGGGCCTCTGGGGATGACGAACTGGAAAGAAGTTGGATCGCGTCGCATAGCTTTGCGTGCGCCGATTTCGCCTTCGTGCCAACCCTCTGGCCACACTCGCCCTTCTGGTACGACCGTGGAGTCAAAGTGCATGCCGCTGCTAACCTCGGCAATGTTTGGTGGAGATCTGGAACGGATCTGCCTCGCGGTGCTCAAATAATCGTACACCGCGGGATACGGTGGCGAGGTCAGCACCGCGTCCACGAGGTCTTCCTCTGCAAGCTGCAGCTCACGCGCATCGCATCGGACTATCTGGGGTTGGTGCACGCCCTCCGGGACAGTGTCGATAAGGGCCTGCAGCTCTCACATCGGGAAGCCTTGAGTATCTGCCCAAGATCTTTCTCAAATGGTGAACCAAGAATGCATACTGGCAATGATCACAAACAAGGGGGGTGAACGACAGATGACGAATATTCCGATATCGCGGCGAGTGACAAAGCTCAGTGAGAAGGCCGCGCAGTGCATGTACAACGCATCGAACGCAGCATAAGGTAAAGCAGGAGCACAACCCATATCAAGGAAAGTTGAAGCTTGAATGATCTAGACCGGCGATATGAACACTGCTTCAGGGTGTACGGATGAACATATGACTTACTATCTTCCATTCACAAGAGCATCGCAGCCAGATATGAGACTAGTCACGCGTCGGCACACCTGGATATCATTCATGTAGTGCCTGGCGGTTCGACCGAATAAGGCGATAGGTACCACTTTGGATCTCTTCTTCCCTGCGTAGTGGGGACATCGCAGCCATTACCATTGCTCCAGAAAGCTTTCAAGCACGCCGGTTTCGATGGATCTCCAAGCCGCCTTTAGTATCGGTGGTGAGGTCAGCCAGCATATGGTGCTCTCAACCGTCGGGGCGCAGGAGGAGGAGCGCGCAAGGCCCAGTGGTCGAGCCCGCGATGATAGGGGTTTGCATCAGCGCAGTAGCGACCGCAACAATCTGGGGAACTCTGCCGAAAGGCTGGTGATCCTCTGCTCTTTACAAGGACGAACCTGGGCAAACTACTTACTTACTTACTAATCAAAACACCGATCGCGGCGCTGCGTGATGACCGAAGGGATCTTACGTGATGCATACTTGACAACTGACTCGAGTCGCGAGTGACCTCTCGACTGCACAGCCGTAGTCGTTGTCGGTCGACGCTTAACGGAATCATCGGAACAAATCGAAAACGGAAAAGCGAAGTCGAAAGGACGATGTGAATATGTCTCACGCCGAGTGGAGATCTTGAGATCGACTGGCCGAGTAGAAAGCAAAGAAGCATCAAGAACCCCCCTGAGAAGTGCTGATGTGAACATAGGGGAAGGCCGTATGGCGAAAAAGCGTCTAGGCGTCCCGTAAGACTTGTAAGGGGAGGTGGTATAGTGAAGAAACATTTGGACACCCTCTTAGCCTTGCTACCATCGAATCCAGGGAAGGCCGTATGGCAAAGAAGCATTGCGGCGTCTCCTAAGACTGGCTGGCCCTCACCAAATTTGCGGGCTCGCTCCAGGGTCGCCGATAGGGTGAACCAGAGCGCTCCCCGAAGTTCCTCGTCGACGTCGACGGCGCGCTCAGCGATAGCGGTGGTCAAAGTCGCCCAAATTGGATGCCTCCAATCAGCCGCCTGCCCGCCTG
Organism: Cymbomonas tetramitiformis; assembly: GCA_001247695.2. Lineage (NCBI taxonomy): Eukaryota > Viridiplantae > Chlorophyta > Pyramimonadophyceae > Pyramimonadales > Pyramimonadaceae > Cymbomonas > Cymbomonas tetramitiformis. Next base: position 15,914 of record LGRX02004862.1, read on the forward strand.
TGGTTCCACCCGACATGAGCTGGCCGTCCAGTGCATGTGAAGCGGTTACAGATTTGGCTTCCGCTCAATATGAGGTCGCCGACGCCACAACGAAAGGAAGAGTGCACACGATACGGTTGCTTCTGAAATGGCTCCGCGCCAAGTTCAAAACAAGGGTGCCCCAAGCATGACAGCGGACGAGAGCATACCGGGGGCTTTTTCATGCGGCACGGTGTCTTGAATTTCCTGTTTCACCGTTGGCGGCATCAGACCGGTACGATTCTCTGACGACTGCCAACGAAACAGGGAATACGTGCCGCGAGGTGCCGTGAAGATGCAGTACCTGAGTTATGGCGACGTACGCGCTAATCTGGTCCGGCGTGGGACGCCACGTGTGATATTTTGTGATGAACACAGCCAGAGGAGAAAGGTCAGCTCCATATGTCCTGCGGCCGGCGCGCATTCCCTCGATGGCAACGCAGCCTCCGCCTACGAAGGGGTCCAGCAGCTTCTCCCCAGGGAGAACTTCGAGCAGCTTCGCGGCGGTCGTGGCCTGCATGCCTGTTTTGCACAGCGTGGGCTCGATCAGGCGCTGTTTAAGATGTGGCAAGCCTCGAAGGCTTACTGACATGGCACAGAGCTATGCGTTACCTGCCAAGTAGTAATGGAAGCCATGCGATAGGCGCGGATACCAGTTGGGAGTTTGCGGGAAACCATATTGCCAAAGCAAATGAAGGGAATCGCCGAGTACTTCAGTCAGCTCGGGGTCACCGTCGGTATCGATGACCCACTTACACTTCTCGTCCTTCCGAATAACACTCGGAAAAGTCGCCTTTGAAGTGTCCCCGCCGGAGATCTCCTTCACGCCCAAATCGCCGTTGCCTTCCGCGACAGACATCAACGTTAGTCGCACAGCTCGACGCGACGTTTTTGGTAATCCGTGGGGAAGGTAGGGTGGTTGCTTTTGATCCAGACGGGAACGAGGGGAAAATAAAGGTGTGCCCTTAATGTGCATAGTTGAGAAGATACGAACGTCTTTTCTTTCAGCCAGTACATGTTTAGATGCCAACATCGCGCGCACTTTGAGAACAGTCCGTTACCGCGACACGAGTATCGAAGTGTCCGTCGCTGAAGAATTTGAACCGATGAGGTGCGTGCTTCAAATGAAAACGCAGTCACGCGTCAGGTCGCAACAGACAACTACGCAGATTTCTAATAGTATTGAAGACACATTGCAGAACTAATGGCGATTCGAAAGGCAAAAAAATGATAGCAGTGTACCGTGTTCGAGTCCTCCGCTCGACACTAGTTGTAATAGCTAGGAGCGTGTATTCCTGTGCTGTCGTGTTGAAACGTTGAAACCGGATAAACACAAAACACTAAACAGAGATCCATCCATGCCAATGCGATGCCATGCCATGCCATGCCATGCCATGACATGCCATGCCATGCCATGCCATATCCGATATCGATATGCACGTCGGGGTGGCGTCGCGTCGCGCGCGGCACACGTACGCGCGCGAATACAGTGGCGAACTCCGGAACTGGCGAACTGGCGAAGGTGCATGAAGGGGGTGACTTTGTGTCACTGACAGTCACCTCCCTTTTTCGTTGTGTCACCCCTCACTGTGAATGTCACTTGTAGTCTGTCACGTGCCATCCGACCGACCGTCCGAAACATAAAACCCTAAGTAATTTGTTATCAAACTGTCTTAGCCGTTTTGACCGTTCCCGACTGTTTCCTGAAGTTGTGAATATATATCTTAACTATATATATATATCACACTCTTCGTGAGGTTATCGGCATGTTCCACGTATTTTCGGGAGCGGTGCTTAGCTATTTCCCGTATCCATTCGCATCTACGTATCTACGCATCTTCGTATCTTCGGCCGCGCCGTATCTTCAACGCATCTCTATTTCAACGACTGCTTCGACGCATCTACCCACGTATCTATTCGCGGCCACGTATCTCCCGGATCTCTTCCGCGCATCTTCATCTACGTTTTCCCTTTGATTTCTCTTTCGTGTCCACTTCTTTATCAACGCATCTACTCGTTTGTCGACACGATTTTACTTTACGCTATGGCTGGCAGCACTTATCCTGCAGCAAAATTGGCTCATCTCACGAAGTTTTTGACCTGACCGGCGGTTTCCCCGTGAAATTTGACCCATCATGGTTTTTTCATCGCTGGAAATAGTTAAGTTTACAGAAAATAAAGTTATCACCACAAACCCAAACTTCTTCCCCTTCTGATTTTACAATTTCGGTGGTCATGGCTTCTTTGCGTCAGCGTGTCCGCATGGTAGCGTTGCATTCTACGTTGAACTTACTTCGACAACGACATTTTACCTTTGGCAACACTCTGGTGGTGTCTGGTGGTGCGTGCGCACCAGACATCAACCTCGACACCAACATTTCCGTCGTCGACTACAAGCTCTCTGACTTCCACGACTTCGTCTCTCCGCTTCCCTCGCCTTCGCCTTACACGCCCCCTAGTCACCATCTGGTGGTGTCTGGTGGTGCTATCGCACTCACTTCGCCCCTCGCCATCGTCCCTTTTGGGTTTCCTCCCGTGCACTCAATCACGTCCCCTCTCCGCATTTTTCACTTTCCACCTCCCTACCCCCTCTCCATCGACGCATTCGCTATGGTGGTGCCTGGCCGCTTTTGGTTGTGGCATCGTACAGGGATTGGTTGACCATCACCTTGGTGGCACTCGACAACCTCCACCATCGAGGGCACCACCGCCGCCGAAATTCATCCCCACCAAGAATTAGAACAGACATCGGCAGTTTTGTGTTGTGACCTAGCAAGCCTAGACATGCAATCGTTGCTTAGCCATCGCCCACGCGGGGATCCGCCACTAGATGGACTGAAAAAGGTCCCATTGGGCCGAGTAACATTTGTGTACTAGCTAGGACCTAGGGTAAATTGTTGCATCCTGCTTGTGACCTCACACCTTCGGGGTGAGGTGGTGTCATGAAGGGGGTGACTTTGTGTCACTGGCAGTCGCATCCCTTTTTGTGTCACCCCTCACTGTGAATGTCACTTGTAGTCTGCCACGTGCCATCCGACCGACCGTCCGAAACATAAAACCCTAAGTAATTTTGTTATCAAACTGTCTTAGCCGTTTTGCCCGTCGGTTTGCCCGTTCCCGACTGTTTCCTGAAGCTGTGAATATATATCTTAACTATATATATATATATATATCACACTCTTCGTGAAAGGTGGCGAACCGTGGCGATGTCATCGTTATCGTTTGGTCGTCGTCAGATCGAAATTTCGTTGGTGTCGCCCGTTGAGATTCGATCTTTGATTAGGTATTTAAGCAATTTGCCCGGGTTCGTTCGTATAAAGAGCAGGGGTTTCTACCGTGTAAACGTGACGCTCAGTCTCACACTTGACACTATCCTTCAAACCTCTGATCCTTATGATTTGGAACCGGACCAAATTACCTTACTTACTACCTCTGACCTTTATAGTCTTGGCATGAAGTAAATACCTCTGACCTTTGTCGTCTTGGCATGAAGTAAATACCTTTGACCTTTATAGTCTTGGCATGAAGTAAATTACCTTACCTTACTTTACCTTAGTCAATCAGCAGCAGCAGCAGCAGCAGCAGCAGCAGCAATAGCAAAGCTCGAATCCCAACGGGCGACGCAGTCGATTTTTCGATCTCACGATCGCCAGACGCTAACGATGACAGTGCCACTGCATTCGCGTATACTTACCGCGACGCCACCCACGCGTTATGGCATGGCATGCTGGGAAGTAAAAAGCGAAACACTGTCGCGCACATGATCCTGCGGTCAAATGATGTAATGACGATATCCATGTTAACATCGCATGGCCGACGCGATGTTCGTAAATCGAAATTACCGGATGGAACCTCGGCTGCCACGACTGCACTAAAATGTAACGCCCGACAAAAATAAATACGAGCATCGCGGCGCGCCACGTCGGACGGAATGGTAATTAATCGTGTTGTCCAAAAAGATCGACGCCGAGTGGAGATCGCATATTTGTGATCGACAGCGCCTAGACCTCTGACCTTTATCGTCTTGGCATCAAGTGAATTACCTTACCTTACCTTACCCTTACCTTACTTACCTTACCTTACTTACCTTAGTCAATCAGCAGCAGCAGCAGCAGCAGCAAAGCTCGAATCCCAACGGGCGATACAGTCGAATGTTCCATCTCACGATCGCCAGACGCTAACGATGACAGTGCCACAACAGTCGCGTGTATGTACCACGACGCCACCCACGCGTTATGGCATGGCATGTTGGGAAGCAAAAAGCGAAGCACTGGCGCGCACATGATCCTGCGGTCATATGATATAATGGCGATATCCATGTTAACATCGCATGGTAATTAATCGTGATGTCCAAAAAGATCGACGCCTAGTGGAGATCGCATATTTGTGATCGACAGCGCCTAGTACTTAATCAGCAGCAGCAGCAGCAGCAGCAGCAGTAGCAGCAACAGCAGCAAATCGCAACGGGCGACACAGACGGACTTCCGATCTCACGATCGCCAAACGCTAACGATGACAGTGCCACTACCGCAGTCGCGTACATTTATCGCGACGCCACCCTCGCGTTATGGCATGGCATGTTGGGATGCAAAAAGCGAAGGATTGTCGCGCACATGATCCTACGGTCAGATGGCCTAGTGGAGATCTCCTTTTGAGATCGATCCGCCTAGTATCGAATATGATCTTTGTGTTTTTCTCCACCTCGTTTTCTCGTGTCACGTCGGCGTGGCGTCGCGTCGCGTCACGAGTCGCAACACCCCCGCAAGCCGGGTAAAATCCAAGCCAAGGCCCCCCCCCATTGAAAACCCCCATAACATATTTTGTCAGCACATAATAATAATAATAATAATAATAATGATAATAATACTACTACTAATAATAATAATAAAACATTTACGCTGAAGATAATGACAAAGTCATGAGTCCGGTGTAATCCTGCAAGCAGGCATCTGAAAGACAGAGGGAGCTGGAGTCATCCTCATAGCGCGCCCCGAAAGGCTCATCTAGGCCAGAGCAGCCTAGGAAACCGCAAATAATTATAAATTCGGATTGGGGTCCGGCGGGTTCAACCACATTGCATATAGCAACCGGGGTTGGCCATGGCTAAACGACACCCATGTGCCGGGGGTCTAGTTAGGGGTGCATATGGCGTCCTTAGTGACCATATACAAGGCGGGGCACATTTTGGGGGTTGCTAGAAACAAGCTAAGCAGCCAAGGGGAGAACGCTCCCGGCGGATATAGAACGAACTCAAGAATTGATAAACATACGAGATAAATAGTCAGACTGGCACAAGCAGAGTCACCGAACATGATACACCGGAAATGACACGCGACAATACGAACATGTCACAGTGCCAATTCCAGCAGGGGTTGAAACTAGGGGTGCCCACGACCCCGAATAAGGCCTCCTCGAATGCATGGGGGCGGGTATGAGGGGTGCACACTTGGATGCGTGGCAACAGAAGGCAACATTGGTGACCACCCAAGCACCCATATCAGCAAAACCGAGGCGCAAGGCCTTGGGAAGCCCTCGACATGCGGCAAAAAAGAAGCTTCGAGTCTAGCGGTCTGATTTTCAACCGGAAATGATAACATGGACGCAAACCAACACCCAGCCCTATAGGCCGGCCCCTAAAGGCCGGCACTCAGTGCTCGTGGAAGTGACATACGACCGTTACCGAAGCCGAACCTGAAGATAATTGAAAATGTTCGTGGTGGTGAATCTACCCATTGGGTTTCCAACTCGGTGAATCTACCGTTGAATCAAACGCAAATCCAAACCCTGTAAGCTACATTCGGAAACTCGCCGGTCCGACATCCCATTAATGGGGTACGGTTTCCCCACGCAGGTACCTGTGTAAACGTAGGGTCAATGCTCGGTGCTTGTGGAAGTGGCATGCGCCCATTACCGAAGTCGAACCTGAAGATGATTGAAAATTTTCGAGGCGGTGACTCTACCCGTTGGATTTCCAACTCGCATGTCACATGAGGTCTGGACTCTGGAGCGCAGATCGCATCGGCTGAGGTGCTGAGAACCGAATTGATGAATATATCAGGTTGGCTGTATATTCGGTGAGTCAGATAATCAGAATAGATAAAAGGTGAGAATAATCAGTCTTCCCATTATATGTTCGGGGTCTAGGGTTCCGGGACCGGTGACAGTCATACACCCTAACTATAGGAATGACAGTCGGGGTATCACTTCCAGCACACCACCTAGGGTGGTGACTGGCAAACTACGTAGGTGGTCACGGAACTGAAACAAACATCAGCTTCGGTGGAAATAAGCATCCTACAGGAGGACCTGTTCTTTCTGGCAGGGTAACTCCTGATACTAGCAGTCAGTGAGGTATACTGTACTGCAGATTACAGATACAGCCCTAAATTAAGCCCATCTTGGGGCAACCTGAACCAACAGCATCTCGATCTGGAGGCAGGCTAATCCAATCCCGTCAGCTCTAGCCACGTCGATAGTGCCCGGGAGAGCCGGTGCCACTGTTACAGCGCCCAGGAGAGCTGGTACCACTGTCTGGCAAATCATGCGTAGAGCAAAATGAGAATAAAGTGCCGATGTTGCCGTAGTCAGTTGCACCGTGTGCAACCAGTCGGGTCCTGTGCTCGATCGAAGAAGAAGAAGGCTCACCCTCGTCCTCCCCGTCTGAGGTGGGTGGTATATAGTCCGGCGACGGTGGAGCACCACTCGGTGAGGGCGGCACGGGAAGAGTCGGAGCCGCTACGGGCGGTTGCGAGGGACCCGGGTACCATGTCCAAAGGGAGCCGAGGCAATCTCCATGGTCGTTGGGGTACCACCCCTCCGGCCGCCAATAGAGCGCCGGCGGGACGGCCGTGGGTGATAGCACACCATCCAGCACCACCGACCTCGTCGCCGATGTGCTCCGGTGTTGCTGATGATTCATGCGTGGAGTGATTTTGGGTAGGCACAGCAGCTGCGCAATCAAGGAAGAGCATGCAGACTGCGAGGGATGTAAGGGCGGAGAACCCAAAACCCATCGGCGGTCTGCCGCACCCCAAGGCCCGCCGCGGTGGCGGAAGACCGTCGTCGTCATCTTCGGAGCCCTCCCCCGCCACTGAAGCAGAGTCCACGGGTGCAACGGGCCCCATGCAATGCATCGCAAGGGTCGGCTCCGGCCCAGTCAGGTTCAAATTTACCGCGAACTTGTCCATGAAGGACATGTGCGGCTCATGGCGGCGTGCAGTGCGCTGACGGGATACATCCCCTCGTCGGACACCACCGACTGCGGAGCGGTAGGCGGTGGCACGGCCAGAGCGTCGGCATGGACCTTGTCGTGGACCTTGAAGTTGTTGATGTTCAAAGCACCACCAACCGCGCAGACCCCGAAGCGGGTGTCAGCGGGCTGGCAGCACCCCAGATACTCCTCGATGGTGTCGGGCACCCGCTCCTCGGCGACAGCGAAGGAGAAGGCGGAGACGGTGTCGTAGAGCTCCGGTTTGCCGTCTGCAATGTAGCAGACGGCGTCGAAACGAGCGGGGTCGTTGCTCTCCATGGCGTTTTGGAACAGCGTGGCGAAGACGTCATGCTCGCTGTCCGCAACGCTGAAGCCGTGTGCGCCAGCCAACATGTCGTGGCCCGCCGTTCGGGCAGTCCCGATGCCAATGCTTCTCCGCCGTAGCGGAGCATGTAGGGATCCCGCACAATGGAACGAACGTACCTGTGGGTTTGTGGAAAGCCACCTTCTTCGAAGGCTTCCCACGGAAGTTCTGCGGGAAGTTGCCGTGCTCGGGAAGAGGCGTCGCAGCGAAGCGGTTGCCGTCACCATGCCCACCTCGTCCGATGGCGTTCTTCTTCTTGTCGTTGCGGGTCGTGAAACCCTTGGTGCCGTCGATACGGTTGTGAAGAGCCTTGATCTCCTTCTTCATGTCGAAGAGCTGGTCACGGAGCTCGCTGAAGATGGTCTTGAAGTCTTCGTCGTCGTGTTGTCCAGTCAGGGCGAGGGCGGAGTACTTCCGCGCAGCAGCCGGAACGTGCGAGTCCGTCCCGTTTTGTGCGTAGCACTCACGGGTCCATTGTTGAATGGTGGCA
>LGRX02004865.1:0-10385 GCA_001247695.2 Cymbomonas tetramitiformis
GCCCCATGCTTGTCTCTTGTGGATGTGCATGTTGGATAGGTTCGTGGCTTAATTAGTTAACCGCTGTTCGACTCAAAGAGCGGACGGCTCCTGAAAGTTTCTGCGTAAATAGGTGGTCAGCGAACATGTGGATACACACAGCCGGTGACTGCGCCCTGGTGCGGAATCACGTGCTTAGGAAAAGTCACCGGCTGTGCGTATTCATTCAGGTATGCAGGCCAGGCCGCACTCGCTCCAAAGGTTACGTGCCCCATGCTTGTCTCTTGTGGATGTGCATGTTGGATAGGTTCGTGGCTTAATTAGTTAACCGCTGTTCGACTGAAAGAGCGGACGGCTCCTGAAAGTTTCTGCGTAAATAGGTGGTCAGCGAATATGATTGTGGATACACACAGCCGGTGACTGCGCCCTGGTGCGGAATCACGTGCTTAGGAAAAGTCACCGGCTGTGCGTATTCATTCAGGTATGCGGACTCCCCTGTTTTCCTGCTGTGGGAATATCCCATGGTTTCCGCAGTGGATTCAAACATGCTTTCGTGAACTGGTGCGCAGGACGTGGAAACGCCTGTGCGTCTTTCTGATACATCATGTAGTGCGTATTGTAGCATGTACGTTATGCAACATGCGCAGGGGCATGCAGCGCATGCAGAATATGCACAGAAACTAAGCCAGGATGGGACGGCCACTCGCAGGAACTAGCTGCAAAGGCGGGCATGGAAATCGAGGTGGAAGAGGCGGCCGCCTTGCTGCTGGCTCATCACGCAGAGGTGACGGTGTACGCGCCGGTGCCGGCGAAACAGGTGACGGTGGACCCTCCGGAGGCAGGGAAAGCGGTGACGGTAGACGCGCCGGAGCCAGCGAAAGTGGAGACATTGGACGCACCAGAGTCGGCCGAACTCAGTCCCAAAAAGATGGATCCGCTTCTAACGCATGGGCAGGCGAGCCCCCACGGAGTGACGCTGCAGGAAGCTGTGTGGTATTTGCTGGACATGAAACGGCGGCAGCAGTGGACAGACGCGCACTTCAACACGTTCATGAAAATCTTGAAGATGCTGCTGGGTGGAGCAAACACCAATTTACCGGGGTCGCTCTGGCACATGCTACGCCTGATTGGTGCCGAGACCGTGTGGGACTACGCAGTGCATGTGTGTCCGAAGTATCACAGAACGTTTCCAGCAGAGACCAAGAAACCAGCGCAGGAGAAATGCGGGGTTCCCATCGCGTGGGATGCGGCGGGAGTGCCGGTCGGGTGGTGCGAGGAGGAGAGATACAGTGTGACACGTACGGCGCGGGGTGAGGTGTACCGCCCGCAGGAGTACTATTTCTACTTCCCGGTGAAACGGCTAGTCCGACGCTGGATGCGCAATGCGAAGTTTGCAAAGATGCGTGCTGATCCGCAGGCGAGAGCGCCTACAAACGCATGTGTCATGACCAGCCCGCACGTGGCGCGGATCAACGAGCACAGCACGGTTGGGGGCCGGCTGCTGCAGGAAACAGAAAGCACGGATCCCATGAAACCTGGAATGGTTCGGGCTGGAATGGCTGTGGAATACGGAGAGGATGACGCACGGGCGAAGAAGCACGACAAACAGTGAGTCCAGCCGACACCCAGCACTCCTACTACAACCAAGCCCCCCCCCTCCCCTTGATGTATGTTGAATGAAATGGCTGACCTGAACAGCGCTATGGTGCAAACGATGCGTTGCACGTGAGGGTGGGGACACACCACCGGGCGTAATGGTGGGAATGTGGCGCGCACGGTGCAGGGGATGGTCCACGAGGTTCGGAGCGATGCGGAGCGCGGACCTGCACCCTCGGGTACACGCCGCCACAATCTGCAACTCGAACCGTTGCGATGTGCCTTGTTACTAGAATAAGGCTAACCAGTGTAACGCATGCAGGTGGTCCCCTGCTGCTGGTCTCCTTCTGCAGTGTAGGCGTATGCAAGGTGCACTGCGTCCCGCCTTGCGTGCCGTAGGTTGTACACCTGCTAGCGTGTCTGGCTGCGAAGGCTTCCCGGTGATTGAGGAAGGGAGGACTGACGGTGCATCCATGCGGGTGTTCGCAGGATCGGGTTAGGATGGAATTTACCGGGCTCGTAATTGTGGTTCCGGGCCCTAGGCAGCACTGGAAGAACAATGACGTGATCCAAGAGCGCCTCGTGAAGGAGCTCAAGGAGTTACGCGACGGGCACGCTGACGACAAAGGCACGCCGTTCCGAGTATACGATGGTTACTTTGGCAAGTGGCATGATAAGTTCAGTGTGTTTCTGGTGCTGTGCTACTGTGACACCGTTGCGCGGAACGATCTGGGAAGGTTCGCTCCGGTGGCTGCCAGACGCAACGATTACCTGAGCCTGTGGGAGGGCACCCCCGGACCAACTGGTGGGATGTATTGCCTAGGCTATGCCAAGCCTATCGCACAAAGCTATTTACCGGACGGGGAGACGGTTCATGCCTGGGACCCGTCGGTGCTATTAACCCAGGAGGATCACGAGGAACTAGTCAAGCTAACCCAGGAGGGCGCTGATCCCATGCGGACCGGGCGCTACGGTAAGGGTCCCCTGGAGGCCCTGGAATATTTCACCGCCATGTCGGCATACGTGCTGCCTTTCATGCACTGTATGACCTTCGGTGTCGTGAAGAGTACTGTGAAGATGTTCCGCCACAAGGTGCCCAACTGCGATGACACGTGCTACTTCAACGCCGCGCAGCTACAGCAGCTACAGAAGAACGGCAAAGGGCTGTGTGCCCCGCACGACATGCACCGTGAGTACCAGGACGTGGTGCAATATGCAGGTAGGTGTGCTGGCAGGCATGATTGCAGGAAAGCTGTTCTTCCCATGCATGCGAGATCTACGTGCATTGTGTGCATGGGCCGGCCCGTTGTATGGGTCGACCATTGATTGAACAGTGTATGCATGCTGATGTCGCCCGAAACGCTTGGTTTGTTTGCAGGGAACTACACTATGGAGGACTGGCTCAACTTCATTTTGATATTCAGCCCGCTGGTATTCATGGACGTCCTGGAGAGTCTCAACCGAGAGTTGGACAGGGCTTGGTGGAAGCTGAGGGAGGCTGTGATATATTTCATCCGGCAGGTGTGCGCCGGCACAATCGAAGACCGCGCAGAGGCTCGCGCACAAGCGGAGCTGCGTATGAGGGAGTTCGCTGTCATTATTGAGAACGAGTGCCCTATGAACATGCTGACGCTGAATCTACGCCTAGCCGTGGTACACTTGTGCAAGCAAGAGGAGAAGGTAGGCGTTGTCAGCTCCAACATCGAGCTATGGGTGGAGCGCCTGTTGGGGGAGGCGAAGGGGGTGGTGCCGGAGCCGGTGGGGGGGAAGGCCATCGATTCATGCATCGGTAACGCCTACTTGCTGAAAGACCGTGTAGATGACATGGCCCACTTGTACCCCGGGATCCGGTTCCTTCCAGACTATGTCGCGCACTCGGTGAAAGAGGACGGCCCGGGTTTCCGCGATGACCCGGGGCTCGCGTGTCACTTCATGGATGTCGGTCATCACATCATCCGCGGTGGCGTGGCTGTATCCGCGCTAAGCGCCGATGCGGAAGGAAGGCTGCTGCCGGGCCTGGCGGCTTCCTTGCGTGCCATGCACGGTGAGCGATACGAGCTAGAACGGGACGCCTTGGACGTCCTATGTTTTCCACGAATGCGGCACGGCGACGAGGACTTCACGTCCACGATGTACACCAGGGCAGTAACCAGAATCTCCTACAACGTAGCCTTAGCATCCTCTGAAGCCGATGCATTTGAATACGGCCGCGTGGAAGCTTACTATCTGATCTGGGACCCGGCCACACATTGCGCTGTGTGCCGTCTAGCCATGGTGACGGCATACCCGACTATCAAAAACGCGCGCATGAACAGCCGTGCCGTCTTTGTCTTGAACGAGGATACCAAACATACCCTGCTGATGCCGGCGTCACGCCTTGAGACCAAGTGTATCTGCCACCGCCCTCCGGGATTTAAAATCCCCCTCCACGCCATCTACCTTTGGCCAGGAATGAAATCTGCACGATGCTCAAGACCTTAGCAACGGCAAGCTAGAAATCAGCAGCATGCGCCCTTCCTTCCTTTCTCCTTCTTATTGCTTCTAGTTTGACCTTACTTGCAAAACCCAGGACGGGGCCGGGAGTTGCCAAGCCACATACTTACCTACCTAGCATATCTGGTAACAGTTATGTAACATTCCATGCCTGATTGCCACGTGCACTAATCTTGCACACGTGTCTGTATCACAGTGCATCCTGCCTGCCACGTGTCTAACCGTGGTCATACCATGGTAAATTTACCGGCCATATGTGGTAATTTTACCATTGGGGGTCAATTTACCGGTCATATGTGGTAATTTTACCATTGGGGGTCAATTTACCGGTCGTAGGGGGGTACCATGGTAAATTATATACAGCAATGGTAAACAGTAATATATAATTACCGCGCTATAAGTAAATGTGGTAAAATCGTGTACCTGCCGGTGTGTGGGTTTTGCGCCGCGGACGTGTGGCCCGGTGCTTTCGACCACTTTCCGGCTGTGATGCCACCTCCGCTTGCTACGGCGGCAGACACACCGGAAGACGGGGGGGGGTGGTCCCTCAACTGGAGCACTCGGAGCCAAACGAGCTTTCGGAGATGCCCGGTGCCAGCAGTCATGGTGATCCTGGAGGCTCGGGGAGCGGTGACCCTGGAGGGCCAGGAGGCCCGGGGAGTCCGGGCGAGGACCCTGGCGGCGATGGCGAGGACGGGGATGGCGACAGCCAGTTCACCTTCTCGTCTTCCTCTCGTTACAGGGAGCCCCGAAGCCATTACAGTCGTAAGGACGAGCAGCACGCTCTCAAGGAGGCCCTCAGAGCCATGGAGAAGGCAGTGGACAAATACCACACAGAGGTGGAGGGGTCGTCCCACGTCTTTGGTCGGCTCCTCCGATTTGTTCGGCAGATCAGGGAGGTTCGGGAACTGGAGCCGGTGCGCTACGCCATGGGGATGGCGCGTCTGGAGAGCGGGGGTGAGGAGAAGGTGTTGTCGGACCACTCCCTGCTGTCAGAAGTGGCCAGACACTGCTTCGGCGCACTCAGCTCCGAGTACCGCGAGCTTTCTTCGGTGTTGACGGAGGCTCGGGAAGGTAAGAACCTCACCCTGGACGTCATAGTGGTCCCCTTGGCGCAGCTGGTGATGCCCGACAAGGGGGAAATGGCGTCGATCGGTCCGTTCCTGCGTCGCGTGCGCCAAAGTCAGGACAGACAGACTCGCACGGTCCGCGAGTTCTGGGACGGGGTGCACCTTGCTCACGACATCGTGAGCATGCTGGCTGGCTACTGCCCCGTGGTTCGGTACTATCTCAAGTACCGAAGCTTATCATCATGTAGGCCATGCTATCAGGTTATATGGTCTAAATGGCATCGTAGAAAAATCATTTAGGACCCATTTGATGTATTGTTTATGGTGGTTTCAACGACAACCGCCACTTTGCATGTGTAAACATGCCATGCTTTCGAGGGGTGCAATGCCTGAAAATTAATTGTTTTGCTCGGTACTATCTCAAGTACCGAACACGCGGAGGCCCATTAGGCTTAGTAGGCGGTCATCCCAAGTCTTATACATCGGCATGTTTCTTCATTGGGACCTAATCTAAATGTTTGTTGCACATTATGCCACTAGAAGGTCAGCATGGCCTCCGCACCTACGCGTGTTAGCTCCACCCATGGGGAAATTCGAATTTCCCCCAAATTTCACGCTTGACTTTTTGGTAAACGGCCGTATGCCATCGTGCACAATGATCTGAAATCTCAATATATAGTGCACTTCAAGGTCTCCAAAAAATCGATATGTATGTATGCTTGAATATTATATATGTGGGCAGCCTATATTCGTATCCTCTTGACCTCGCCATACGATTCTCGCATCCCCACCGTGGCTTCCTTTAAAAACAAAATACACCCTCCAAGTGCAAACTCGAACCCAAACTCAAACGCTTGTAACTCCCTCAATTTTGAGAGTTGTCTGAGCTATAATCAAGTAATATATCATGATTATATGTCACACATGACATTTGAAAGATCACAGGGCATCTACATGACTCTCGTATGCTTTTTTGGCACGGCATAGCGTTTTCCCGACATAATCAGGGTGCCCCCGACAAAAAAAAAATGAAAAAATTGAAAATCAGATTGGCGCTCACAAATAACGGTAAAAACCCATCATAGGACTCCATTTAGTTCATATGTAACACTCGGCATGCGGAACATGTCCACATAATGCGAATGTTCGCTATGCGTACGTACCGCAGTACACAGTCAACCAGTCCCTGGCACCCTCCGAACCTCACAGATACACCTAGGACATCGCTCCTGATGCGTGCAATGCTCGTCGTAGTCTATAATATTATTACGAAACACATCAAAGCGATACACGACGCTAGGTCACCCATAGGGACGATCGCTCGCATACTAGTTGTGTACGCGTACTAATGATGTGTCTGCTAGGCTCCGGCACCCTCCGAACCTCGAACATGCACCTAGGACATCGCTTCCCATGCGTTTGATGTTTGTCGTAGTCTATAATATCACTATGAAACGCATCAGAACGATACACGACGCTTGGTCACCCATATGGGCGATCGCTCGCATACTAGTTATGTATGCGTACTAATGCTTTGTCTGCTAGGCTCTGGCGCCCCCCGAACCTCAAACATGCACCTAGGACATCGCTTCCCATGCGTTTGATGGTTGTCGTAGTCTATAATATCATTATGAAACACATCAAAGCGATATACGACGCTTGGTCACCCATACGGACGATCGCTCGCATACTAGTTGTGTATGCGTACTAATGCTCTGTTTGCTAGGCTCTGGTACCCTCCGGACCTCAAACATGAATCTAGGGCATCACTTCCGATGCGTTTGATGGTTGTCGTAGTCTATAATATCATTGTGAAACACGTCAAAGCGATATATGATGTCAGGTCACCCGTAGGGACGCTCGCTCGCATACTAGTTGTGTACGCGTAGTGTTGATGTTGCTCTGTCTGCTAGGCTCTGACACCCTCCGAACCTCAAACATGCACCTAGGACATCGCTTCCGATACGTTTGATGTTTGTCGTAGTCTATAATAGCATTACGAAACACGCTAGAGCGATATACGACGCTAGGTCACCCATAGGGACGATCGCTCGCATACTAGTTATGTACACGTACTAATGTTATGTGCGCCATGCCCTAACGCCTCTCTCGTTTTAAAATGTGTACCTCGGGCATTGTTCGTGGTGCGTTGGATGCGTTTCATAGTCCAGGATGTGGTGTGTAACGAAAAGCATGCGATATATGATTGGAGGGCATCCGTAAGGATGATCGATGGTGTACTATGTGTGTGCCCGCCGATTAGCTAGATAGCTAGGTAGGTCGTTACATACATGTAGGGCGGTGGATCATTCGCACGTATATACAACGAATGTCATTATGCCAACCGGCCCATGGCCGCATGTACCATTGGCTATGACATATATCTTCAATCTGATTCATTGCCGAGCTGGTTTGGTTCCCAAATCCGCTTCAAAAAAATCGAAAGGAGCGCCATCTTTTTGAACGGCAAGTGAGAACCACCATGTATCAAAAAGTACTACCCATGTGGCAATCTGCATCCATTGGGAACGCTACACGTGATATATTGACCAATGGCGCATAAGGCAACTCAGTTTGGGTCCCTGAGGCAACAATATATAAAGGGTAGCATCCACATATCAAAGGAGGGCATCGAAAAAAATCCGGCGTTTCGGTACTTGAGATAGTACCGAAACGCGTTTCGGTACTATCTCCAGAAATGCGTAGGCGTAGCCATGGGCGCCGCGAGCTCACCTCTCCGGTGCCGGAAGAGGAGCTGCTGGAGATATTCCTTACGGGATTGATACCGGAGATAAGGAGGAAGGTCTTCCTTATAGCCGAGAGGAAAGGCTCTTCGGTCCTGACTCTGAGCCGGACGGCCAGTAAAGGCCGCCACGAACTCCTGACTTGGGCCATAGAGGCCCTACCAAATAGGGACGGGTCCATGTGATTCACAAATCACATGGACCCCGCATGGACCTCACGTGGACCCCCGTGGACTTGGAATGGACCTCGCATGCCCCGAATGGTCAGACATTTCTCCCTAGGGGTCCATATGGGGTCCACTGAAGGTCCATGTGGGGTCCATACGGTTTTCAGTCACATGGACCTCACATGGACCCTCCCTACGGGTCCATGTGGGGTCCATGTGATACCTCTTAGTGTGTACGTAGCATGTGGACCCGACATGGACCGGTGAGGGCCACATGGGTCCGATGGTCAGACATTCCTACGGGTCCATGCGACGCATGGACCCAACATGGACCCCGCATGGACCAGTAGGTACAATCACATGGACTTCACGAGGACCACTCAGTTATCATCACATGGACCCCACATGGACCGGTGAGGGCCACATGGGTCCGATGGTCAGACATTCCTACGGGTCCATGCGACGCATGGACCTCGCATGGACCCGTAGGGAATGCATCACATGGACCCAGCATGGACCCCGCCCGTTTGGGCGCTCGCTCGATGGGTCCATATGATTACTCAGCAGGTCCATGTGATTATTAAGCGGGTCCATATGATTGTCTTGCGGGTCCATGTGATTATTTAGCGGGTCCATGTGGGCATTAAGCGGGTCCGCGTGATTCTTCAGCGGGTCCATGTGGGCATTAAGCAGGTCCGTGTGATTATTTAGCGGGTGCGTGTGATTATTAAGCGGGTCCAAGTGAGTACTCCGTTGGTCCATGTGATTATCAAGCGGGTCCATATGATTGTCTTGCGGGTCCATTTGATTATTTAGCGGATCCATTTCATTATTTAGCGGGTCCATGTGGGTATTAAGTGGGTCCGCGTGATTCTTTAGCGGGTCCATGTGACTATTAAACGGGTCCACATGATTATTATTCCATGGGTCCATGTGACTATTCCACGGGTCCATTTGATAATCATGCAGGTCCACGCACGTGATTATTTAGCAGGTCTATGTACTCTCTTGTGAGTCCGAAAATGCTGCCGTTCGTGCTATCGCTGGGCATGAGATTCTCGCATGGCGGAGGAAGGCAAAGCATTGTTACAAAGATTGTGCATGCTAACAAAGCAAGCAAGGGCAGATCATCTTTCAACAAACGATAACGACGGAACTGTTAAACATACATGAACGTATTACATTCACGTATTATTTTCAGCCTATCCACCCTATCGTTATAAAATTCACTACAAACCGGGTTGGCACGAAACCTTAACATCGACTAAAGCATAAATAAAATACTTGATGAACACATAATACTTAAAGGTTAAATATAACTAGTTACTCGCACAAAACTCCTAACATCCTACAAACTATTTTCCTATACCGTGAACGCGGAGATGCAACCGGCCGGTAAGCAGACCTGCAGTCGGACAACGAGACACGGAAATTAGTAAACGCATAATAAGAAAGAGACCGAATGCAACACAGCCGCGAATAATAAAGAAATGGAAACCAAACAGCGAACAAGACAACCGACGATTTGAGTGTCGCGCACCAAACATCCGACTGTGCTGATGTTCGTGAGGGAGCTCAACTGGATACATCGTTCAACAGATTTCTGCGGGCACAAGGACAATCCGGTCAGAATATTTCCAATAAAACAAAATACGTATCGTCCGGTGGGGTGGGTTGGAATCAAACCAACGAACTTGCTCCAGTCCGAAGAACTGGGGAGACGCATGTCTCTTCCACCCCCAATGGCACAAACAAGTAGAGAAAGATTGCGCAAAAAATACGCGTCAGCAAACCATAATAAAAATTCAACAAGAAGGTCTACGTATGCATGAATATCACAGTATACAGAAAGCACACAGAGCAAGACTGCACGAGGGCTCTCTGAGACCGCCGACAAAACTGAGTGGAGGACTTTTGAGCTCCATCCTCCAAATGCTGAAAAGTCAATACAGTACCGAGGTTGACGTTGAGCTTGACACACGCCTATCGCCTTCACCGTGTCCCTGCGCTGTCGATGTCGATGTCGATGTCGATGTCGTGTGATGACGATGACGATGACGATGACGATGAAAGGCTACTGTGTCACGTTTACCCCCCCCGACCCCCGCCCCTCTTTCGCCAACTGATTTCCGTTCTTCGATTTTTTCCCTTTAGTTCGATTTGAAAAAATCGCACGCACAAAAATGCCGATATCTCACGGGAAAAAAACATTTTTGCTTTTTTGTTTGGCAGGATATATTGCAATCAACCTGCCCCTTTTAGTGCCCAAATTTTGTTTTTTTTTTCGATTTTTGGGTCGATTTTCGCTATCTCTCAACGAGGAATTCTTTACACCG
>LGRX02004867.1:0-20942 GCA_001247695.2 Cymbomonas tetramitiformis
GGCGGAAGGCGTTCATTAGCTACTGAACGCTTTCCGCCTCGAAACGCGCGCCTTGAGCCTGTACCGGGGTGGAAAGCGTTCATTAGCTAATGAACGCTTTCCGCCTCGAAACGCGCGCCTTGAGCCTGTACCGGGGCGGAAGGCGTTCATTAGCTAATGAACGCTTTCCGCCTCGAAACGCGCGCCTTGAGCCTGTACCGGGGGGGAAGGCGTTCATTAGCTAATGAACAGTTTCGTCTTGTCCCAGGCTGCCAGGAGAACGGCAGTGGAGCGTGCTGCCCAACGCGCCCTTCAAGGACCTAGTGGCTCCAGAGTGTATACTGGAGCGGGCGCTAATGTGGATATGTCTCAAGTGGCCACCCCATCTGGGGCAATGAAGGCAGCTGAGGAGGCCGCACATGGGTGGCACGCTAAGCTGAAAGTGGAGCATTCAGCAAAGTTAGACTATGCGGAGAAAGCTGAGCTGTGCAGGAAAATCGAGATGGAGCACCGGTGGCCGAATCCGATGTCGAAAGACGAGGCGGCGGAGCAAGGGAGTGTGTTTCGTCTCCCCATCGAATGCCTGTACCACGCGAAGGGGTACGAGGCCTCCGGGATCAAGAGAGGGGCTGGGTGAACGAGATCAAGTCTGACAGGAAGGAGAACCCGTGGGCTCCTTTCAATGCGGGTCTCGTTGCGATCGACGATGTCAAAACCCGTGCCGAATTCTCCCTGAAAAAGCTCTGAAGGGAGAATACAGAGGCAAGGTTTTTGGGCACCAGCACTGTTATCAAGCCACCGACGAGTGTCACGAGGAAATCCCGTTGGAGATAGCCTTCGCGTACTTCGAGAGCAAGATCTACATCGGTCTCACGCCTGACATGATTCGGTTCTTAGGCGAGATGCAGAACATGATCGACCAGAAGCAGAACGGCAAAGACAACACTCAGTCCATGCAAGGGCTCCGTTCGACCCTTTTCGAAAAGCATGGGGTCGTGTACAAGGTTTACCGAGAAGCGTTGATCTCCGAGTTCATCGCCAGCGTCCCCGAGGACACCGAACGGGGTACCCCTTGTCAACCTGGGTATTACGAGGTCGGAGGGCTGGTGGAAAAAATGGCGGAGTTCGAATCAGAGCATGGATTTTCAGTCCCGGATCCCGAGAAATATCCCAAGGGATTCCAGTACATCGAGAATGTGGACGAGACGTCTGAGCACGAGAGAGACCCTGAGACCCTCCCTCAGGTAGAGGTGACGGTGAAGGTGCTGGACGATGACATCAACGCTCACCTCGATTGGGTCACAGATTGGTACCCCGTGTCTCACTTGAACCAGTCGATGGAGACGCATGTGAAGCAAGTAGCGATGTCCAAGCATTCTGTGTTCGGCGCCACGCAAATCAACCACTACTTCATGCACTGGACAATTGCCAATTTCCGGCCGCAGACGTGGGACCTCTGCGTTAGCATCATGGAGGCTTACAGAAGGTTTGACCTGAAGGGCATGAAAAACCCTTTGGCTTCGAAGACCAAAAAGCGCAAGGCCTCATCTTCGCCCGCTAGCGGACCCTCCAAGAAAGCTGGCAAAAAGGCCACCTCCAACCGACAGGTAAATTATTTTTTGCTTCTGCTTCAAACAGTGTTTTCCCTCCCAAAGCATCCTTTTCTATATTTTGAGACATGCTAAAAATGTTTTTTTTTACTTACAGATGGAAGACGAGGTGCAACGAGGAGGCGGGGACGGAGCGGGCTCGTCTAGAGGGGCAGGCATTTTGGTGGAAGAAGCTCAGTTTCTCCACAATGCCAAATCCATGGGTATGACGTTCTGGATTAACTTGAGCGGCTTGGCGGGGGATGCGGAGATCGACAAGGTGGACACATATCTGCGCGCGATTATTGACAAGGAGATCTCACTAAAAGAGGGGGGCGATATGATAAGCCAGTTCAAGAAGGAACGCATGGTGCAGAAGCACTTGGTGTCCGCGGCGGGATTGCAAACCTGGGACGAATTCAAGGAGGAGTTCACCCCCTACTGGAGCTCCCAAGAGAAAATCGAGTCGTTGATCGGCTGCTTACAGTCCAAGCAGGGGGAGCGCGCCGGGGGGGGGTCTGGGGAAGTTCCGCTAGCGATCTTCAATTACGTCGAGAACGCGCGGGCAAATCTCAAAGAAGCGCAGGCGCCAAGCGCGGCTCACATCCTAGGCTTGCAACAGATCGAGGTGAAAGTCGACATCAAACTCTATCGGGAGGCGCGGACCGACGGGCCGCAGCCTAAGGTTGCAGGAGAGGCGGGCCTGGAGGGCGACGAGCCCACACATCAGACGGACGTGCCGATGTTCCCTCGTTGGAAGATCGTCAAGGGCAGCATGGACGATTTGAAGGACGTCCCGAGACTGCCCTTCACGGGGGCGGTCATCGACTGCAATTACGCCCTTGACAAGGAGAAGACTCCCGACGCGATGACCAAGGAGGAGGTGCAACCGTTCCTGGAGTCTTTCAACGCCAAGACCACCGCCCCGGCATGGACAGTCGCTATCTTTTGCGGTTTCCTCCAACAAAACGATTTCCTGGAGGTGATTGACAATTACTGCTCCGGCCGCGCGGAGCGGTTCTTCTGGCACAAGCAGAACGTGCACATGAACCCCAACAAGTCCGTACGCTACAATGACGTTGAATGTGGCGTCCTGGGGTACCATGTAAAGAGCGATGCCGCGGGGGAGTCTTCTAAAAGCCGGAGTGGATGTTCAACTTTGATTTTGGGGACGGTGAACGTCTGAGCCGCGCGTCACTTATGCGCGGCTTCCCGGTTGTGCACCAGATGTACAAACGCAACGGCAAAGTCGTGAATAACCATCAGAAACCCCTAGCACCGGTTGATGGAGCTGATCCACTGTCACATGCTCGGTGACAATCCGGGCAAGGTGGATGATGACGGCCATCCACTCAACTGGATTCTCGACGCTTGCTGCGGCGTCGGCTCGACGTCCATGGCCGCCATGAGGTGTGGTATGAACGCGATCGGCTTCGACCACGACCAGTTCATGGTCAGCTCTGCGCAGCAACGGCTTACCAATTTCAACGCCGAGCCCGATCAGGATGCCGAGACGAAGCCAAAACAGAAGAGTGAACCGACGAGGAAGGGGAAGGAAGCAGCCACTGTCGAATCTGAGGAAGAAGAGTTAGAAGAAGATGAGCCAGAAGAGAATGCTGAATAAATTAGTAGGATTTGTCGACCGCCCTGACTGATAGTATCAGTCACGCCTCGACGGTATAGGGTGAAAAGTACTCTGCTCGTAAACATTTGAATAAAGAATGATACATGTATGCATATTTCGGTGTTTTCATTGTACGCATACTGCACTTTTCTAGCTTGTTGCCTTTATGTATCCCTATTTCGCGCATAAATATCACTAAACCCTGATTTTAATGAAATATATATAAATCCAAACATGACATATGTTATGTCATTATCATCGAATAGTGCGTTCGGGGGAGGGGAGGGGCGTAGCCCCCAGGCGTTGGTGCATGTTGTTAGGGGGTGGGGGTCGCGTGGTATCTTGCCCCGAGCAATGTTCGCCTGCCCTAGTCATATAATGCACATATATATCCAGCCTGATCACGATAACGGCTTGGCATTATGGCTATACATGCATACGACTTAGTGCGACATAATGCAACTTACATGTATAACATGCAAGAGCTTGCGAGTCCCGTGTTACAAATATAATGAACATCCAAGCATGCAGAAGATGCCAGTCTTGATTGTCAGACAGGAATTGGCTCAGTTGTCCTATATCACAGGATTTAGGTATGGGCATCTGTTCTCCTGTTAATCATAGACTGGACACTCATCAGAGCTGCTTGTGAAAATCAACATACTCATCATCCATAATGATTGAGATACAGGATTACAATATACTGAAATATTTGATATACATCATGCTTGTTACATGTTGTTCAGTGGTATACAGACACACATGCATGATTAACTTAACTTAACTTATCTCGATTTATTTCAGATGTGTGCACTCAATCAGCAAGTACATACACACACACACACACACAGCAAGTACACTCATTCCAGAATTGTGCACTCAAACAGCAAGTGTACACACACACACAGCAAGTGTACGCGTCTCAAATATGTACACTCAATCAGAAATGTACTTATTATCTCAGATTATATATATAGACTATATATATATATACATACATTACACTCAATCAGTAAAGTGCAACTGATCAATGTAAGTATGCAGATGATATATACATCGCATGACTAATGCATACGTACCAGCCACAAACACATGTGCGTGTGGACTGTCAGAGATGGCGATACATAGTGGGAAACAGGATCAAACTACATGTTGTAGGGCTGGATGGAGAAATCTCCAGACCCGAAGGCAACATACAGTGTTCAAATAACAGCTGGTAACTATTGAACACTGTCCATGCAATCTCACACATCGTTGGAGCAACTACATTCTCCACACATGCATTGTGACAGTTGAATCATAAAACTTGATCACGAAAATGCACATGCCAAAAACAATACATCTTCAGAAAATTCATCTTGATATCTGACAGATAACTTGTGCAAAGCAGATTACTTTTGAACATTGCTCTGCCTGAGTTACAAACAATTGCTTCTGCACAAGACTACATATTGGCCATGGGTTTCAATCAGTAAAAACCCCTGAGAATTGACCATATTCATATCTTCACAGAAACACCATGAAACAGGTCATTTTAGTTGTCATGTGTGCATATAAGTTACCTTTAAGAGTTGTGGAAGATATGATACTGTGGCATACAGTACATATATTGGGGCTTATATATTTGCAAATATAAGGCTAAAAGTGGCAGAAATAGGTGAAAATGTCACACGTAAGATTTCAAAGCGAATTTTGGGTCCAAAATTTTCGCGGATTTCAATTTTATACCTATCAAGATATCAAAAATCACTATGCCACATTTCATATATTTTGTAACTACCTAAATATCTTACGTGTAACATCTAGGTGTGTAACACACACTTGAGATATTACATACTAAACAGTGACATGCTGAACACGATTTTGCTTCTTTCTTCAGAAAAAAATCATGTTTGTTCACTTTTACCATTTTAAGGGGTTCCTGATGATATGCAACGCCCTAAGGTCACTGAAGGCATGTAGGGTTACTGTAACCCAAACTGCCGGAAATGCCGTACAATACTAGTGAAACGCACAGTAATTCGGTATGACAATCATGTTGAAATCAGCACAACAATGACTAAAACGGAATATTTGAAAGGCACTTGACAACTGCTGGTAATTCACTCTTCCTTGAGGGGGGGAGGTGGAATGCTGTAAAATATACATACATATTCCGTTACATTAAATGCGGATGCTGATATATATATACAACGTTGTATATATATATATATATATATAGGATAAGTTTACATCGGGGGCCGACATTTCATTTTAATCCACATCGGGGGCCGACATTGCATTTTAATCCACATCGGGGCAGACACGTCATTTTAATCCACATCGGGGGCTGGCACCTCATTTTAATCCACATCGGGGGCCGACATTTGATTTTAATCCACATCGGGGGCCGACATTTGATTTTAATCCACATCGGGGGCTGACAAGCCTAAACGTTTCAGATCGGGTGTAGACATCTCATTTAATCCACATCGGGTTTTGACATTTCATAGCATGCGTAGACAGAAGACACACGCAACGATATAATGTAAATGGAACATAACTACGCAAATCCAACCGCTAGATATGTGACGCGTACAGTATTACGATGAGCACATCTACCGGTTGGATTTGCGAAATAATGTTTTTTGGTGCCGCAAACGATGAAAGACTGTCTTTTTTGGCGAAATAAAACAGGTTTTCACTGTTACCTGCGCGGATACCATCAAATTGAACTATACATATGTCCCAATCATATTTGGGCGGTAGGCCCGGTTGAAATGTATATATGGCTCGTTGGCTCGTTGGCTAAGGGGCGTAACCGGTTGACCCGAGGTCCAACTGGTTTGAAGTGATTAGTGCAAATTAATTAACTGGTTGGGGTTAGTTAGTTAATAACTAAAAAATTGATTAGCTAGCTACAATTGGTTAATTACTTTTATTGCACTAGTTAACTGGTGGTTTAACTGGTTACAGCCAATATTGAGTATGGGGATACAGCGGCATTAAATGTTGCTCATTCGAGGTCAAACTCGACCCATTCGGATATACCTATTATTTGTGCCAGATGGCATCATTACTCTCTGGCAACCTGAGATACTTACTTACTTGTGAGGTGCTTTTAGGTGAGAGTGAGAGGACAAGCTGAGGGGGGGCTGAGGGGTCAACCGGTATGTGGTGTAGACACCAAATGCATGCACAAACGTATTTCAGAAGAGAATAACACATACATATTATTACTTTTCTAATGTCGTTTTCTAACACACACGACCCGGGGTTTTCTGGGCGATCCTCTGCGTCGTTCCGTCTCCTGTAGTGACTGGTAACGAAAGTGCAGAGCATGTGCCAGGGCAGGCTGCTGTGGTGTCAAGCGGAGCCTTCACCCTTCTAAGTGCTGAGGAGAGGCCTATACTAGCTTGCTCAGTGATTTCTATGTTCTGACTCTAACACCCTATGGGTGCCATAGTGCACTTGCACATTCTACGTATGCCTCCGCCACATCAGTCGCCTCGGTCTCGCCTTTGGCCTCCACCTCCGTGGAACAGATGACCGCCAAGGATTGTAGTTGACCGCGCACATCAAGGTTTCTTGAATGGTCTCAGACTTCATGGTCTGGGCGTCCTTGCCATGCATCTTCCCAGCACCAGAGAAAAGCCGCTCCACACCAGCCGATGATGCAGGCCGGCCGTGGAATTGGCGCCACATCATGCAAACGCGTGGGTACTTCTTCTCGTTCTCGAACCACCATTCAAGGATGTCAGTGTCCACCGGCGCCTGCTTCAGTTCCAGATACTTTTCAAGCTGCTTCACACTTTCAGTGTGAGGATCATCCTCATCATCGGCTTCCGCCTCCAAAAGGGTCGGCATGTCATCGTCGTCACTCGCATCGCCCTCGGAGTTACTGTCGCACAGTAGGGAATGCTTGCGCTTGCTACCCACGGCGGCTGGGGGAGCTGCTTGGGCTTTGGGAGTGGTGAGGGGAACGGCGTAGTGTGCCAAGTACTCCTCTCGCACCGACTGCAAGACCTTGGCCTTGTCGTAGTTCTCCGAACCCTTGAACTTGAAGCGGTTGAAGCGAGGGTCCAGCACTGTACTGATCGCCAACTTCCTGAACCTCTCGATCTTGCGCGTAGCACGCGCAACAGCTGCATCGGTAGCTCCCTCCACAGGCTCGGCTTGGAACTCGGTGACCCACCGCTCAAAGAGGTCATCGTGCACCTTCTGCCTCCCGACACGCACAAGCTTAGAAAGCTTGTGCGCAGGCACCACCGTGTCGCCCACTTTGACAGCCCTGGTGTCCTCGAGCTTGTGGCTACTATCCAAATTCATGGTCCTCCCACAAGGACCAACGCGCGATGACTATTATGAGTGCCACATGGATCTTTGAGGCGTATACGTGCTTTTGGCATCATATTTATGACTCAATTGAATAATTTCCCCTACAGGATCGTCCACGCGTGTGCTAGAGGGGCGTGCTTAAAGGGTGCGCTTTTGATATGTTTTTTATCGAAATCGTCGAAAAAAAGATGGTCCTCCCACAAGGACCATAGTCTGTGGGAGTCTACACTCTTGCTTCTTCTCTTCTTTACGGTTTCGGACTTATCTTATCTCTATTTATTAAACGACCGCACGAGGTATGGTTTCGGTTGGTCTACTATCAGAATTCGGTTTCGTAATTCTTTCTAGTATGCTTTTGCTTTCAGTGCATGCTTTCAATACACAATATACAGCAGTTACGGCTTTTTACTTTTATGTTACAATTCTCAGTGCAGTTCTCATCTCCGAAACTGGTTACACTTAGAGTTCTTATACATTCAGGAACTCTTTCCATAACTCCACTGTACTGAGTACTCCGTACAACAGGCTAGGCACCTCACATCAACATCATTCTGATCGGTCCTACTGTACTCCGTACTGAGTACTCTTGCGTTTTATACTTAGCCGTTTTTCTTGCTCCTGTGCTTGCCTCCTAGCACAACTCCCCCCCCCTTAGGGAAGGTCACGTCCACGCTGACCACGTCGGACCAGTAAAGTTTTTATACAGATCTTCTACTGTTGCTCTGAATGATTATACAGGTCTCAGCCGCCTGTTGTCTGGGATGACATTACACTTCCCAAGACACACCGCAATAAGGAGATCGACCTCTTAAGCACAAGGGTCGGCCTCTCACCGGTCTGCCATCTGCACTACCAGGCTCCCCCAAGGCTCAAGGTCTCACATCCATTACCACGCTCAAGGTTTTAAACCTCCCAACACGGTACACTTACAGGGGATGACAATAGGTTTGCCAATTACCTGACAGTTCTCGGGATGCCGGCCCGGAGGAAAGGTTTAAAACCTTCACCGCCTCCTCGGAGTGCTAGAGCTTTTACCCAGATCTCCAACTGCTGCCCGGTCGTGCCAGGTCCGGAGCCAATGCTCTCGTGAAATGGATTATACAGATTTCCATCTGTTGCCTGGTCGCGCCGAGGCTAGAGCCACTGCTCGGTTGGATAGATTATCCAGGTTCTCACCTGCCGCCTGGTCATACCGAGGCTTAGAGCCACTGCTCAAATGGATTATACAGATTTCCACCTGTTGCCTGGCTGTGCCGAGGCTAGAGCCACTGCTCTCTCGGATGGATTACCCAGGTTCTCACCTGCCGCCTGGTCTCGCCAAGGCTGGAGCCACCGCTCTTCCCGACGCTCCCCAACGCTCTCAATCGCTGAGACCACTCGCGTCAGATTCCCATCCGCCCTCAGGTATGGTTGTCACTTCAGCTCGTACTCCCGCCAACGCTATCGGTTCCGGCTCAAACTCGGGCGGGTCACTCTCAACAACAGCTGACTGGACTAAAACGCTCATCTCGCTCAGATCCTCCCTGACAAGCAGATCAGACAGGAACGCATGCACCTCTTCATGTAGGGTCAGGTTGTGGAAAAGCTGTTTTAACAGTGCCGACGGAATCCCATACAAATTCTCTCGCGCTCCCATGCCCTTCGCAAACACACCTCCGGCTCTCATCGCGCGCCCTCCTTGCGCTACTTTCTCGTGCCTACCGTGCTGCCGGAAGAACTCGCAAGGCGTATCGGAATCGCACACTCGCAAGGGTGTGCGCAACGGAACGTTGGTCCAGATGTGCGTGGGCTTCCTGTATGCGGTCCCGTATTTGCAGTACGTGACGAGGTGCGGAGCTGGTAGATTGCTCATGCAGCGAAGCGTGTGCAAACCGTGGGGCTCTCTTCCCTTCGGGTTCTCAATGAAATATGCTTCGGGCCTCAAGTACCGGATGATCTCCAATGTCCTACGAACTCGCCTGTCCGCAGCGCGCAAATCTCGGATGCCTACCGTCTTCGCCTGGCTGTACTCTGTACAAGGTGGGCTAGCCCAGACTACGTCGAAGTGTCCTGGTCTGAACTGTCGGTAGTCCCATCGCATGATATCCTCGCAATGTGTGGGGGCCCACTTGGGCTGAATGTCTACGGCACCTACTTCGCTGTTGGGAAATTGCTTAGTGAACTGCCTCTCGACTGACCCGGTCCCACAAAACAATACGAGAATCTTAGACTGGCCGACTGGCTCCTTTTCAAGTGCTGCGGCTCCGTTGACTGGCGGCAGGGTGCTCTGAGCAGATACTCTCGCGAAAGTTCCTACTTCCTCATCAAACCTCTCCTCTGGCACCCATGGCATTGCTCCGTCTACCTTGAGCTCCTCCGATAGCGTGGTCCATACCGCTCCTGCGGACTCGTCGCGCCTCTTACGGACCCTAAGCTTCTCTCGCTCCACTCTCTTAGCCTCGATCCTCTCAAACTCCAACAACGCTCGGTTGGGAACACCGGGCCTGCCGGCTCCGTCCCACTCCAGATCCTCTCGGGTCTTCCACTCGTTCTCACTGCGGGGCATTCCTGTCCACTTGACCAGGTACTCTGTCCACCTCCTGCCCTGACGCTGGCGCGTGCGCGAACGCTCCACCCTCTCGACGTGGGTTTCCTTGCGCCCGCTGACGTCCAACGGAGGAGGGGGAATCTCCTTAGCTCTCTCAACGAAGCGGCTGCCCGACTCTACTGGCGAAAGCCGGTCCACGGTAAACACATCGTGCACTTTCCACTCCTTAGGCGTCTGCAACCTATAGGCCGACGGTGCGCCTCTATCGCTCGCGGGAAGGGCCATCTGCCTGTCGCTGTGAAAGACTTCCAGCACCCGAAGGGGCCCGAGGCGCTTCTTAAGCAATTTCTTGTGCAACCCGCGGTCGCCCGGCTGGGTGAGGTGCGTGGCATCCACCCAAACCTCATCGCCTACTGCGAAACTCCTGGACCTGTGACGCGCGTCGTACTGGGCGATCTGTTGCTGCTGAGCTAAGAGCAGCTTCTCCCTAGCGAGCTGCAACTGGCGAACAAACTGGCGGGCTGTCTCGTGGGCTGTACCCTTTTTTACTGCTGCACCCCTCCCTCCCTTAGCTCGGCCTCTCCGTGATGCAAGTGCTGCCTCCACGAAGAAGTCCAGCTGAGAGGCCGGAGCGTGACCATACGTCAGTTCAAAAGGGGTGAAGCCCGTGACGGCGGAACGAGAGTCATTAATGGCGTACTCGACCGGGGTACACCACAAATCCCAATCGTGCTGGTTGGCGTCGACATACGCGCGCAACATGCGTTCGACCGTGTGGTTTGTGTGCTCTGCCTGCCCATCACCTTGTGGGTGGTACGGCGTGGTAGAGGCAACCTGGACTCCTATCAACCGATGTAGCTCGAGATGCATCTCATCCCTGAAGCGGGAGTCCCGATCACAGACGATCTTCATGGGAGCGCCGTGCAAACGCCACACTTGGTCGAAATACATGCGCGCGATCTGCGCAGCTGAGCTGTCAGCGTAAAGCATGGGGACTACGTGCACCATCTTGGACAACTTGTCCGTGAAGGTAGCAAACGCGTCGTACCCTCGCTCTGTGCGGGGCAACCCAGTGACGAAGTCGATACTAACCACTTGCCACAGTCTTACTGGGACTTGCAGGGGGTTAAGCTGACCGTCTGGATACCCGTTGCGTGGCCGGGTCTGTTGGCACACGACGCAGGATTTGCACCAGTCGGTGACATCCTTGCTCATGCGTGGCCACCAAAAACGACGGGATACCCTGTCCAGTGTCTTATCCCTTCCTGTGTGCCCCGCTGTTGGGGACTCGTGTGCTTCGCGCATCACCAGCTCTCTGAGGGGGGAATCCTGAGCTAGCACTAGCTGATACCGCCCTTCTGCCACTCGCCATATCATGTCGTCTACCATGCGAAATGTGTCTATCCTCTGATGTGGGGCTGCGATCAGTTCTTCCTTCAACGAGCTGAGGTACGGGCTGCGTTCGTATTCCGCTTGCAAGGCGCGGACGAACTCATCAGCCTTCAGTGGTCCTGACGCTGCCCTGGCCTTTGCTGCAACCCCTGTAGTGACTAAAGGCTCGTCGGGTTCTGCTTCACTGTCCTTTCGCGCAGGCGGCGCTCGGGGCTTTGCCCTGCTGGCTGCCGGGGCCCACACCAGAAGAACCGGCCAGCGCAGCGGGGGCCGACCTCCATCAGGAGACTCGAAGAGGTGGTTGGGACGACCTTTTTCGTCCTTCGTGTCAAAGACCTTGACCGGATGAAGCCCATACTTGGGGTGAATCAACCGCCTCCAGGGGGCGTCATAGTCTGGCAGAAGGAACATCGCCGAGGTGTTTTCCGGATCGGCGCGCCACTCAGCAAGGAAATGCCGAAGAATTCTTTCTATCAAGTCTGAATCCTTCGTGTAAGGGGGGTTGCACCAAACGTGTTTCCCGCGCCACTTTTCCTTCAAGCAGTCGGTCCAATAGGTGTCAACCTGCCGGTTAACGCCCATGGAGTCGCAACACGCGTCGACGTCAAACATCCCGTACTGGGCCGCTATCTCCTCAAAGCGCTCCTTGATCAGCTTCCAGTCCTGGCGATCTACGACCTGGTCGTAGTGGGAGCTACTTTCTGGGGGCTTAACGGGCTCAGGTACCTTTCCGGCTGCCTTTGGATGACTCTGGGTCTCAGGGTGGGGGAACTCGTCGGTCCCCGGTGCTCCTTCCTCCGGATGACTCTGGACTTCTGCTGTGGCCTGTTCCCTAGCTCGGTCTGCTCTGGTCATGACTGCTAGCGATTCGGCATCCCTCAAGGATTTCTCGCCTACTGCTAGGGTGGCAGCTGCGTCCAGCCAAAGGGCCGGCGACTCTACCCACGTGAGCCCATTCAGATGGGTGAGCTCACCAATGACCGGTGCTGGACTGGTGGGAGGGAAGGACTCGTCCTCGGAATCACTATACTCGAAGGTGGCGCCTAAGACAGATGTGGGATCCTCGTCCCCTTCACATCTCTTGCCTTTCGGCTCAGAGTACTCGGGTCCATCGGTGGTGCGATCCACTGCCCCGAGGACAGAGGTAGGATCCTCGTCCTCTTCGGACCCCTTGCCTGTCGGTGCGGAGTCTCTGGGCCCATCCGTGGCGCGATCCACAATCCCTTTTTCCTTCAACCCTTCTCTGGCTGACATTTCCTGATAGTCTGGTCGCCGGGACTGCGCGTCTGGTACTACTAAACAGCGCCCTGGCACGTGCTCCATCTGATGGACTCCTACCTCTACCAAGTCCTCGTACCAGCGAGCCTGACGTCGGCTGAGCTCCCTAGCCGGGGCGAAGAGCCACTGAAGGGGTTTATGGTCTCCCATGAGCTTAAATGATGTAAAAATCAGATAATGTCTCCAGGTGACCGTGGTGCAATGATGGATGGCACAAAGCTCCCGTTCCCCAGCGTGATAGTTCTGCTCTGCGCTGGAGAACTGCCGGCTTTCAAAGGCCAAGGGCTGTAAGCCTCGTCCCTGATCCTGCATGAGTACACCCCCTAGTGCTACTCCACTGGCATCTGTCTGTACAAAGAAGGGTCTGGAACCGTCTGCTGCGCCCTTTTGATCGGGTAGGGCCAAGGCTGGGGAGGAGATCAAAGCAGTTTTTAGCTGTTTAAATGCTGCCTTTTCATTCTCGCCCCAGGTCCAGTCCACGCCGGATTTGGTGAGGCGGGTCAACGGGTACGCGATATCTGCGAAGTTCTGGATGTACCTCCGGTAGAAGCCACACATGCCCAGGAACTGTCGCACGTGTGTGACAGTTTCTAGGTCTGGCCAATCGCGTACCGACGCAACCTTATCCTGCTGTGGGCGGCATCCATCCCGATCCACCACATGCCCTAGGAACCGGACTGATCGTTTGCACAGCTTGACTTTCGACTTTTTGAGGTAGACGGAATTCTTTCGACATGCCTCCAGGACCTGGCGGAGGTGGTCGAGGTGTACCTCATGGGCGCTCTTACCCGGAACCTCAGCCGAGAAAATCATGATGTCATCTACAAATACTCTGCAAAAGGGTAGGTGCCCAAGGTACTGTTGCATCATCCTTTGCCAGGTACTTGGGGAGTTTGACAATCCCATAGGCATGACCAACCACTCGTACGCTCCAAAGTGCGTAGTCATTGCGGTTTTCTCCACGTCCTCTGCTTTCATAGGAACCTGCCAAAATCCCCAAAGGGCATCCATCGTAGAGAAGACGGTAGCCCCTTGTAGGTCATCTAAGAGACTCTGGACATCCGGGAGGGGGTACTTATCCTTGACTGTGATCTCATTGATCTGTCTGTAGTCAATGACTAGACGCAACTCTTTGGGATTACTCGGCTTGGGGACCATCAGCACAGGGCAGCCCCACGGAGAGGCCGAGGGTCGTATGTACCCTTTGGCTAAGAGCTCATCTAGCTGTTGCCGGAGTTGCCGCAACTCCTCCTGCGACAACTTGTACCCTCGCCGGTGCAAGGCGTTCCCACTCCAATCTGGCCTGAGCCGGATGCCGGACTTGAATTCCCTTGACTGGACTGATTCCGGCAACTCTGTGCAAATGACATCTGCGAACTCCTTTTCCAGGTCCCTAAGCTGCTGCCAGATTTCCGGCGACACCGTCTCGTCTATCTCGTCCTCTGGCGGTTCCGGGGAGGCCTGAGCAGTCTGTGGGGCTGGCGGCGAGGTAGTACCTGGCGGGGCGGCCGGTACCGGCGGGTCTGTGGTCTGCGGAGCTGGCGGCGGGGTAGTGTCTGGCGGCACGACTGGTGCCGAGGCTCGCGACTTCTGACTCTGAGGGCTCGGGACGGTGGGGACTTTTGGCCCCGGCGGCCGCTCGGCGGAGGGGCCACTTTCAGCACCAGGCTGACCGACTGCTGCGACCTGGTCACGCCAACGCACTCGCTTACGCCGTGCTCGGGGTCGTCGCTCCGCGACCAGACCCCGGCCCTGCCGGAGCGCCGCGGCTGCCTGCGCGTGCCAGGTGGGTGGCTTCCCGGCCGCGTGATCCTCTATCGCCTGTCTACGCACCGCTGGCGGAAGCAACGCAAATGCTCCGTTCGCCTCCTGTTTGCTAGCGAAAAAGCTGAGAGGGTCAGGGTGATCCCCGGCCTCGTCGACCGTACTCGCAAATCCCCGTGGCCTAATATCCTC
Source organism: Cymbomonas tetramitiformis (assembly GCA_001247695.2). Classification (NCBI taxonomy): domain Eukaryota; kingdom Viridiplantae; phylum Chlorophyta; class Pyramimonadophyceae; order Pyramimonadales; family Pyramimonadaceae; genus Cymbomonas; species Cymbomonas tetramitiformis. Next base: position 14,663 of record LGRX02004867.1, read on the forward strand.
GACCACCGCCCCTACTCTCTGCAAATGACACGCTCCTTCCACGTCACTATAGCCGGACTCGGAACTGTCCGAGACCAACCCTCCCGGCCCCTCAGACTCCTCAGCTCCGTCCGGCACCGTTGCGCTGGGACGCACGCTGACTTCACTATCCTCGGACCCGGAGGAGGGTTCTGACGCTAGGCCTGCTACAACATCGTTGGGGGAATCTTCGTCGGAGTCTCCCCCCCCCTTGTTGCAGGGCAACGCGCCAAAAGTCCCATCGGGGCCGAGGTAGACGACGAAAGCTTGCTCCTCTCTGTTTCGGAGGGTCCGCAGGTCCCGGCGAGCTCGACGTTGGCTCAAAAGGACTCCCTGTACCAGTGCCATTGCCGTGTCCTTGGACCGACTGGGGTCCGGGGACCCCGGCGAACAGCCGGTGATGACGACCTCTTCCCTGCCCTTGGTGAACCGGACCGAACCCCAGTTCTTATAATCCAGCGTAACCGGGGAAAGGTTCGCCAGCCAAGGACCTCCCAGGATGACATCCACCTTGAGGTCGAGGGGCATTACCCGAAGCTCAACCTGCTGGCCGTAAGACCCCTTCGACGTCTCAGCAAGGAGCTTGGGCCTGATGCAGAAATTAGCATCATATGTGGTGCCGTCAGCCACTCGAACCCGCATGGCTTGCTCGTGGCGCACCGGCTTGACGCCGGAGAGCTTCTGCAGTGTACTCTTTGCGATGATATTGGTGGATGCTCCCGAATCCACCAACACCTTGACTCTGACGCCCGCAATCCAGGCCCAAAACAGCAACAACGTCGGTGTGCGACTGTGCCTGTCGAAACTCCTCGGGCGCGCTCCCATCGAGGACACCGCTGCCAGGGACTCCCACCAGCTCGGACTGATATCGCCGTCCTGCATTATGCAGTCCAGGCGGGTGACTGACGTTTCTGCGTCGGAGTCACAGTCCGGGAGGCAGTAAGTACATGCGTCCGCTAGCAGGCCGATGGCGACTGCTTTCTGAACTGCACTGCGCTCCGGGAAGTCTGGGGGGGACACCGCGACTTGGACTGACGCTGCAGCCAGTTTAGCCGCTATGTGCTTTCTGACTTGCTCGTCCCGGTGCATCAGCTCATTGTCTTGCTGAAGTTCCCTATTCTCCCTTTCCAACTCCTCCTTTACGAAGGCGTGGAAGTCCGCATGGCGTTCTGTTGAGGTAGAAGCCGGGTCCCTACCCTCCAACTCGTACCTGCTCTGCAATCGAGAGGTTCGAAGCGCCTTGTCTTCAGGAGTCAGCCATGGTCTGCGTTTCGGGCCCAAAGCCTGGCGAGCCCTGCTTCGGGTCAACCACGGTCGACTGGGCTTTGAAGTTCTCTCTGGTGGTGAGAGTTCTTCTCCCTCGGCAGGCTTGGGCTTGGCAACGCGAACGAACCGTCCGAACTCCTGATCCAAGATGGCTTTGCGTCGGCGATTGAACTCGCGCACCCTGACGAGCCGCTTCAAGCGCTTATCTAACTCTTCTCGATTCAACTGGGGCTTACTAGTCGTGGGTCCAAGCTTTTGGCTCATCCGCCTTTGACCTGCTCTCCAAAGCGCAAGGGACTTGACCGGTCGGACCTCTGACTCTTCCAGCTTTAGATACCTTTCTAGCGCCCTGATGGCGGAACGCAGGCGAGCACTTGGCTGCTGGGCCTGAAAGGCTTTCCTAACTCGGGGGGGTAAACGCTGAGCTCTGAACTTCCAGTGCCCGCGAACTCTCGCAACATCCGACCCCTGGTTCTCCAGGTGCTGTTGGTAGACTGCCCGTGGCTCAACTGTGTGGCTCGACCGGTTTTTATCCCGGGTGTCCGCACCGGTGATCCAACAGAGCAGCTCCCACGGCTCCTCGGGACGCGGAACTGAGGCGGTTGCCGGGGTTCTGGCGGACTTCCAGAAGTTCGCCTGCTCTCTCTGGACGCGTTGCTCGACCTGTTCCCGCTCAGGAGGCTCTGGGCTTCCCGTGCGGGTGGCGGCTAGCATGTCCAAACCTTCCTGCTCATACTTCTCGACTCGACTCTGGCTCTTGAGGTGGCGCCTGGCGCTGCCACTAAGGTGTCTCCCACACCTTCTCCACCTATCATGCAGCACCTGCATCGCTGTGGACGCCGGCGCGGGGCCCTTTTGTCACCCTGACCCCGCAGTGACGGGGCCCGCGCCCTTTACTGCGGGGAGGACGCCCCGGGCTGGGGAGCGTCCTCCTGGACAAAATCCAAACCGATGGCAGCCAAAGCTGCCTCCACCGACTCGTCCCCTATTAACGCCAGGGTGTCCTCCAGGAGGCACTTGGCCCACTCCTTCGGGCGCTGGCTCGCCTGCGGACAGTCGCGGGCATAATGGTCCATGCTCTTGCACAGACGGCAGCCCTCGTACTCTGGGGAGCCGAGTCGTTGCCCTGTGGGTGTCGGAGCGCCAGCGGATGTCGCCATGGCTAGCAGCTCCTCCGTGACATCTACGTGGGCCAGCAGCTGAACCGAGCGGCTCGTCTTATCCTGGCTCTGCCGCAACTCCCGCTCAGCCTCTATGGCCCAAGTCAGGAGTTCGTGGCGGCCTTTACTGGCCGTCCGGCTCAGAGTCAGAACCGACGCGCCTTTCCTCTCGGCTATAAGGAAGACCTTCCTCCTTATCTCCGGTATCAATCCCGTAAGTAATATCTCCAGCAGCTCCTCTTCCGGCACCGGAGAGGTGAGCTCGTGGGCAGCCAGCATGCTCACGATGTCGTGAGCAAGGTGCACCCCGTCCCAGAACTCGCGGACCGTGCGAGTCTGTCTGTCCTGACTTTGGCGCACGCGACGCAGGAACGGACCGATCGACGCCATTTCCCCCTTGTCGGGCATCACCAGCTGCCCCAAGGGGACCACTATGACGTCCAGGGTGAGGTTCTTACCTTCCCGAGCCTCCGTCAACACCGAAGAAAGCTCGCGGTACTCGGAGCTGAGTGCGCCGAAGCAGTGTCTGGCCACTTCCGACAGCAGGGAGTGGTCCGACAACACCCTCTCCTCACCCCCGCTCTCCAGACGCGCCATCCCCATGGCGTAGCGCACCGGCTCCAGTTCCCGAACCTCCCTGATCTGCCGAACAAACCGGAGGAGCCGACCAAAGACGTGGGACGACCCCTCCACCTCTGTGTGGTATCTGTCCACTGCCTTCTCCATGGCTCTGAGGGCCTCCTTGAGAGCGTGCTGCTCGTCCTTACGACTGTAATGGCTTCGGGGCTCCCTGTAACGAGAGGAAGACGAGAAGGTGAACTGGCTGTCGCCATCCCCGTCCTCGCCATCGCCGCCAGGGTCCTCGCCCGGACTCCCCGGGCCTCCTGGCCCTCCAGGGTCACCGCTCCCCGAGCCTCCAGGACCACCATGACTGCTGGCACCGGGCATCTCCGAAAGCTCGTTTGGCTCCGAGTGCTCCAGTTGAGGGACCATCCCCCCCCCGTCTTCCGGTGTGTCTGCCGCCGTGGCAAGCGGAGGTGGCATCACAGCCGGAAAGTGGTCGAAAGCACCGGGCCACACGTCCGCGGCGCAAAACCCACACACCGGCAGGTACACCTTTTTCAGGAATGCTACCACACTTTTCTTAGCGCTTGCCTGACACGCCCACATACGCACCGGGCTCTCCTCGTGCCCGCACCCACAGCGAGCGCAGCTCTCCGCGACGGACGCCAAGGCCGTCGTGAGACTGTGAATCACCTGGGCCCCGAGGACCCTGTCCTCGTCCGAGACTCTTGCCTTCAGGCATTGCCTGATCTGGCTGGTAGGGTGCAAGCACCCGGCGACCTGACCAAGGGAGCGATACCTACGAGCGGCGTCGTAAAACAGGCGCTGGGCTTCGATCCCCGGGTTGGCATACCCGACCACGTGTTTCCGGAGGGCGTCGCAGACTTGTATAGGAAGGGAAACAAAGTCCCATGAGTGCGGCGGAAGCGATGTCACGCCCGCGCGTGACTCCTCCGGAGGGCTTTGAACGCCCCGGTTCTCGACGTCACAGGTGACGACGGAAGTCGGCTCTACCAGCTCATGTCCCTCTCGGGAGATGGGCGTCTCCTGAACCGGACTCGACGCTGCCGCTGAGGGCCCTCGAGCGTCTGACTCCACGGGCCCTGTGGGGCGAAGCCTGAACCAGGGCGAGCCTTTGGACTTGTGACTCTATGACCGCCTGCAGCCTCTCCTCTAGCTGGGCCTCAGCTGCTGCTCGCCGCTCCTCAGCGGCTACCTGCTGAGCGACGCTCTCGTCGACAGCCAACTGTCTGGCAGTCTCCCGGGCCTCTGCGGCCAGCCGGTCTGCAGCCCAGCGCTCTTCGACAGTGCGTTGCTCGGAGGCCCTGCGTTCCTCGGCAGCGCGCTGATTGGAGATCCTGCGCTCCTCGGCAGCTCTTTGACTCTCTTGGAGTTGCCGAGACAGCTGTTCCAGGCGAGCCTCGGCAGCCGCCTCCCGAGCTTGCGACTCCTTCTGCCAGGCTTCCTTCAGCTCTTGCAGGTCCTGACTGTTCCTGCTCGAGGTGGACTCCGGGGACGACGACGTGTTCCCCGAGGAAGTCGGACCGGGGTGCGGGGCCGAGGGTGCGCGACTGGGCTTCCGGGGGCGAGGCACCGGGCGACTGGGGCCGCTCGGCTTAGGCGCCTGAGTCCTGGGCCTCGGACGTTCCGCGGGATGCTCTTCCTCCGATGAGGACGAGAGGGGAGCAAACCGGTTCGACCAGTTCCCACCGGGAGCTGCGGAACTCGGAGGTGCTGCACCTGACTTCCTAAGACCCCTGTGTGACTTCCGGGTGCGGCCGCTCATTCTGACGGCCGCGACGACCGCTCTCCTTACCTCCTGGAGGTCCGCCCCTTGGCGTACCAGCTCCCCTGGTCTGCCGGCGTTGATGGCAAAGACAGAGAATCTACACCTCCCAAGGGAGTTGTGAGGGTCCTCGCGCTTTTGCTGCATCAACACCCTGGACTCGGAGACTGACTGCTGGTGGATCTCCAGGCGATAAGCGCCGTCCTCGGAGAGCCCATAGTCCTTGAGCTGGAACCACATTAGCCCTGACAGCGGGTGGTCCTTCCCCAGGCGCTTTAGGCCTCGACGGATGTCCTGCCACATAGACTCCTGGTCGGAATCCGAGCAAGAGCTGACACCGGATGAGGTTCCCGCCTTCCTTACCGGACGGCGGGTACTCGTTCCCTGGGACGAGTCCGAGCTGACTGGGGTCGTCCTGGGGAGCCGGCGCCACTCGCGGAGACACCTCCTGCCCATCTGGGTCATCCGGTGTCTCCGGGCTCCAACCCACCAGGTGCTCCTCTCCTTGGCGAGCATCGTCTGCTGGTGCCATGCCATGAAGACAGCTCCAGCTTGACGTCTGCCTCTGCGCCACATACCCTGTGTCTGGACGACATGCTGGCGCCATGCTGCGAAAGCGGACTCGACTCGGCGCCGACTGCCTCTGTCAAACAGGCCCTGAAGTTGGGCGACCTGCCGGGTGACGTCATTCCACGCTTGGAATGCCAGGCGCTGGAGCTCGCGCTGATGCGCTGACTGGTCCGTCCTGGCCTTCCATGCGACCCACGCAAGCCGCGTGGTTGCGCGCTGACGAGATGGCAGGGAGACTCTCGCACGTCGTTGCGCTGAATTCAGCGCCCAGGTGCTCCATTGACGGAGGGCCAATGCGAGCATGGATTGACGTCGCTCTCCTCGCCAAGCCGGATTGATTGGGCCGGATGCGAGACTGTCTCGCGCCCCCGTGACTGGACGACGTCCAGCCGCTCTGGGCGCCGGACATCATCAGACTCCCCTTCTGCAGGGGGGCTCCAGTCACTGGCTCGGTAAATCTCAAAGCGCCCTGGGGCACTGATGAGATTCCCTTGCTCGCTCCCCACGAGGGGAGAGAGGGAGGACGCTGCCGGTCCCGACGTCGGTTCCTGACGGACGACCCTACTGCTCGCACTCTTGCTGGACGCAAGGAGTGGGGAGAAGGGAGCTGCCGAGGGGTTCAACCCCTTAGCAGAGCGGTCCGAGTCCGACCCGGAGCCGGCGCCTGCCGCCGGTGGTGCCGGAGCTTCGGGCGACGCACGCTTCCGGCGCGCCGGCTGCCGTAGCGCCGAGCTCAATGCGAGCTCGGATACTGGCTCAGCCTCACTGACTCTCGCTGGTGAAGGGGTTTTTGGTGGCGAGGCCCTGGGGGGCCCACCAGACAACCCTGGAGGGGCTCTCAGGGGCGTGCGCGCCGGTGTAACCTCGAGGGCTTCACCGCCGTATTGGCGCGCAAGCGCACGCCGCACTCCCCCCC
>LGRX02004867.1:21790-55764 GCA_001247695.2 Cymbomonas tetramitiformis
AGCAGAGAGGCGGCTTCGCACCTGCTTGAGGCTGAATGGTGGCCTCCAACTCCTTGGTGAGCACGGTCATCGATTGCATAACGGCTGCGCCTTGGTGACAGACGGTCCAATCATCAAACAGCATCTTGTGCTGCTTGTAGGCATCTCCCGCCCGCGTGGTGTACTGGGTGTCATACAACTGCATAGCGGGTTGGTTCGATGCAAAGAAACACCATTGGTCGTGGGCAAAGTGCCACCTGCAGCTGTTACCCGTGCTCTGGGGCTTTTTCGAGGGGAGGGAGTATTCACGCTGACAAGTGTGAAAGTCCGTCATGTTGGCACCTCCAATCTGGTGGAAATGCGCGGTCATACCCTTGATCTTCTTGGCCATTACGTCACATCCGTCCGTCTCATAGAAGAGATTAGCCGAGAGCTCGATCGTGTGGGGACCACAATCACCGGCGCCATTCCCCAACTTCTCCATGCCATTGACCATGTTCGCACCATTGTCAGACACACAATCGAATACACCCATGCCAGGTGCGGTGGCGGGGAATTCCACGGCAACAAGCTCGGCGGTCAAGTTGACCTCGATGTTGTCTGCGGTGTGGGCGTCCTCGTCAAAGGGAACAGCGGTGACCAGCTCTTCACAGACATGGAAGCCAGTGGGAGTGCGGTGGTACTTATCGGTTACGGCAAAGGAGCGGTCGATAGAATACTGCAGGATGGCCATGATGGAAACCTCCCCATCAGCCCAGATGTCGCTAGCCAAACAAGGCTTGAAGCCTTCCTAACGCCGGAGTGCAGACTTTGCGAGAACACGCTCCATTCCTGCACGGCGCACCCGGCACATGCGTCATGAAGTTAATGATTGAAAGAGGTAAGAGAGGAAAAGAGAAAAGAGGGAAGAGAGGAAGAGATGAAAGAGAGGAAGAGACTGCCTGTTGTTACATCAAATCATGCAGCATACTGATTGTTCATACCTGGCGAGGATGTCCTCAATGAGGTACTCTTCCGATCCGCTGGCGCTATCCGCCAAATGCTTCCGAGTGCGACGCATCCCCCCCCTCTTACCGTCCACGACAACCGAAGCATTGCCACCCTCGCCTCGAGGACCGCTTTTTGAAGCAGCTGTCGGAAGTTTCTTCTTTGTTCGCCCCATTATATCCAACACACTTTAGCGCGGTATACCTATATCCAACGGACAGTTCTGCAGAATTTGTGTACTTTAACTGTGCTAACTGTGCTGTAAGGTGGACGTTCGAGGCCTCGACCATATCCATTCGAGGCCTCGACCATATACATTCGAGGCCTCGACCATATACATTCGAGGCCTCGACTGGCAACTGTTGAAGACTGCAACTGGCTTCGTGAAAACGCTCGACACTCGACACGCGTCTCGCGCGATCGGGTTGAGGTATTCATGTCAAGGCATGTCACTCGACTGTGACGAAAGTCAGAAATCTCGATTTTTCGATTTTCCGACCGATCGCGATGGGCGACATGGGTGATTAACCGGTAATTAATACATTTTGAGGGGGGGTCAGCTCGTTACTGCCACTTAGTAGTTAATTCGATTAATAAAATTAATTAACTAGCTACAACCGGTTAGTGCGAATTAATTAACTAGCTAGGGTCACTTAGTTAATAAAAATGGAATTGATTAACTAGCTAGTAACAATAACTGGTAGTAACTGGGTCTAACTAGTTAACTGGCCTAACTGGTTACTGCGGTTATCGTTGGCTTCCCCTCTGATATATTGGCTCGTTGGTTTTCCCCCTAAAACAGTGGTCACGCGAGCTGACCAGCCAGCCATCATAATTGCTTGCTAGAGGGCATATATCGCAAGGTTGGTGTGTGCGGCACATTAAATCTTCAAGTATATAATTATGTATTGCGAATTTCTGAAAGTCTAACATCATCCAAATATCTTATTTTTCGACTGGCGTGTACATTTTAGAATGGATGAATGCCAATTTCTAAAGTCCGAAATTCATTAAATTCGGAATTTGCATTGTGTTGAACATGCGCCATGCTGAAATAGAGCGGAAATGATGATGAGGGTGCGAAGTAACCGATTCAGTTATCTTATTTGGTCATAAACTCAAGATGTATAACCATGAGCATCACCGTGAGCCCCCCATGTGACTCCTAATACTCGAAATAACGGTGGTCCTTGTGGTAGGACCACAATTTTCTTCAAGCTTTTGGTGAAATTACACCCCTAAAGCGTGTCGTTCAACCACACACCTAAAGTCTCATGGGGGCCGCCGCTATAAGAAATAAAATTCATTTAACTCATAAATATCATGTGCAAATGTTGCCTGTGCCTCAAATAGTCGATTTAGTGATCGAAACCGCAATTGCCCATTGGTCCTTGTGGTAGGACCATGAATTTGGGTAGTAGCCATCAATGCAGCAATTGCACAACCAGCTCCAGCTACAGCTCCGACTCCTCAGGGAAACTCCCGGGGTACTGCACAGGTACGGTACCACTGATGAGAGCACCCCGAGGATAGATCAGCATGTACATGCCACTGAAGCAAGTGGCCAGGTTGAGAGTATCTCAGAAGAAGTCATTTCCAGTCTGACATTACAGTTTCAGCAGATGGACGTTCCCTCATATCACATCGCACAGATGCAGTCTCAGACAGCACAGCTGAAATCACAGAAGAAGCTGTTGTTGTATAAGGGAAAAGTATATGGACAGAGTACTCCCATTTTGGTAGACCTGGGGGCAACATCATCATTTATCGACAGGCAATTTGCTTCTCAGCTTGGAATAGCAGCTTCTGATTCATCATCATTCTCAGTAGGGTTGGCTGGAGGAAGCCAATTACCTTGTACATCCTATCTTCCCAATGCTACATTTACGCTGGGCAAGTATAAGGATTCAGTGGACCTTTATGTTATTGATATCCCTACGTTCTGGAAAAATCAGAAGACGCGTCTTCTGAACGTCTTCTGAACGTCGTTTGAGACGTCTTCTGGACGTCTTCTGGGGTCCAGAAGACATCCAGAAGACATCCAGAAGACATCTTCGGCGCGTCTTCTAATGTCTACCATCTTCTGGTTCCAGAAGACGTCCAGAAGATCTTCGGCGAATAAGACATCCAGAAGTTATCTTCTGGACGTCTTCTGCATGTCTTCTACATGTCTTCTGAATCCCGGAAGACGTCTTCTTGATATCTTTTGGGCGTCTTCTGTACATCTTCCCCGAAGATCTTCCGGACGTCTTCTGAAACTCAGAAGATGGTAGACATTAGAAGACGCGTAGAAGACGTCTTCCGGATGTCTTCTAGATATCTTCTGGAACCCAGAAGACGTCTAGAAGACATCTTCCGGAATTCAGAAGATGTACAGAAGGCATGCAGAAGACGTTCAGAAGATATATTCTGAATGCCTTGGTTCTGCATGTCTAATACATTTCAACATTCGTATACGCATTCGCGAGGAATATTTTTAGGCTGAAATAAGTTAGCAAGAAGGATGAGTGCAAACAAGATGTATGGCATAATACACTTCTCGCCATCCTTAACACACATATTCTCAATGTTTGATACACGACAAGAGATGATTTGTTTGTGCGGAAGACTAAGATGCTTTGGAGACTAAAATTGCTTTAACAATATTACTTTTCAATCAAGAATCTAATCATAAGGAGGTCCACGCATATTATTATCCTAACTAGCTAAGTGTCTAGGACTACTTCACATCCTTGTTCTAAACAACTAGTCTAATTACCTAGAAACGATGTTCAACTAACATGCACACATGGCATAGGTCTTGGACCACGCAAGAACATGGGTTTTCCACTCGCTCGTTTTTAACCGATCTGAAAAACAACGCACACCAAAATACCAACACTTAGTAGAGTGAAAACACGCAATGAATACAAGCACAAATTCCTAGGAAGGGTAAGGTAAGTACCTTTACTCTTCTAGTTGTGGGCGATGGGCTGAAAATGCGCTTTTCCCACTTGCTCATTTTCAGCCGATCTGAAAAACAAAGCGCAACTCAAAACCAAAGGTTAGTAAAGCGGAAAAAACACAACGCATAAAGGCAGTATTTTCTAGGTGTGACACTAGGGGATGATAGAGCAAATACCTTTACTTGTGGTGTTGAGGTTGGGCTGAAAATTTACCTTTTGGACTAGGTCATTTTCAGCCGATCTGAAAAACAAAGCGCAACGCAAAACCAAAGGTTAGTAAAGCGCAAAAATAGTACGAGACGAAATACAAGATTACCGAAGGAAAACAAAAAGGCCTAGTGGTGTGAGTTGGAATCGAACCAACATCATCTCGTCCAAAGGACGAGCGAGAACACATGTCTCGTTCACACCTCAATTAGACGCTAAGCACGCCGAAGTGCGCGTAAAAAAACCAAGGCACGAAAAGCACCCGCAATCACTATTGAAGTATTGCGTTGTGCAACGTTTTTCTGTTAGACGAACTATTTTAAAACGACCACTTCACCCAGCAGCAGTCCGCGGAAAACGAGGCTGCGGTGGAATTGAGTTGGATGCAGGTGTAAAAGTGGTAAATGCAAATTTCACTCCAACGTTAAATAAAATTCAAACTCGAACGGTCATGTCGATGTGCGGTGCGGTGCTCGTGCTCATTCCCCTGCGCTGGGCCTGACGATGCGATGCGATGCGATGCGATGCTAATGCTAGCTGACGATGAGCATGACGATGACGCCTGACCACGACCGCGACCACACGCCAGCGCCACACCAGCGCAGCGCAGCGCTGGCAGATTTTCCGGGTTTGCTATCCGCGGTATCGTGCAGTCATCACGTCATCACGCGACTCACTGCGCGCGTGATTGACTGTTCGACCGTTGCTAGGAGGGATGGTGCTCTAAAACAAGAGCAGTTTCTTCTACCAAATTCGTCGGCCGTTTTAACTTAGTAACTTGGTACGTTTGCCCCTCTCCCGAACAAACCACTTGTTTTTTTGCACTTCTATTTACACCATACAATTATGCCCAATATTGTGCACCTTATATGTTTTTTTGTTTTTCGCGATTTTTTAAAGTTTTTTTCAAAAAAAAACATAAAAACAAAAAGAAAATATACGGAAGACACCCCAGATACCTTCTGTGCATCTTGTTACCCTCCAGAGGTGTCTTTGAGGAAAACATGTCTTCTGGAGATCTTCTACTTTACGAAGACACGCCGACGTTCCACCGAATGTCTTCTGAGTCCTCTTCTAGGCGTCTTCCTTACTTTTTTGAGGGTCTTCTACGCGTCTTCTAATGTCTACCTAAATTAGGTGATACCATTGTGTACAGTCCAGACTTTGCAACACATGTTCAGCAAGTTCGCCAGTTCTTACAGCGCTGCAGAGAGCATCCGTTCTTCATCAGACCTTCTAAGGTTGAGTTGTTCGTCAGATGCATTGATTGTATCGGACACCACATCTCAGAGGCAGGTCTATCCATCATCGAAGACAGAATCCGTGCAGTCATGGCTATTCAGCCTCCAGTATCATATGGCCCAAATGTTGGCAAGCAGCCTCTACGCCGCATGGCTAAAGATGGCAAGTCTAACCTTCGGTCATTCTTGGGCATGGTCGGTCAGTTTAGGAGATTTATCCTGAAATTCTCCAAGATTGCCGAGCCACGCTCAATCGCCTTCTGAAAGACAGTGCAGAATTTGTCTGGGAAACTAAGCAGCAGCAGGCATTCAACAATCTCGAAAGTGCCTTCTGCAATGCTTCAGTGCTTCAGCTTCCAGATCAGAAACTGCCGTCCATTATGGAGGTCGATGGATCAGGCGCTCATGTTGGCCAAGTCATTCTTCAGGATCAAGGCAAAGGTATGAGACCATGTGGCTACCACAGCGTAACTCTTTCTGACACACAACGACGCTGGCCTATTCCTGAGATTGAATTATTCGCCATTGTGGAGGGCTTCCGGTTCTTCCGCCACATCTTGCTGGGAGCTCCAAAGACTATCGTCCGCTCAGATCATCAGCCACTGGTTTATTTCCAGTCCAAATCCACACTAAGCGCCAAACAGGCGAGGTGGTTGGATGAGCTCTCTTCTGAGTACAGTAAACACTCAGTATTAAGGAATTCACCGTTAAGGAATCAGCCAGCGTTGGGGGAGGTCACGATTTTAGTGATTTGGCTGGCTGGACCCAAAAGAATAAGGAAGAGGTCCGAAATAAGGAAGGCTCGCTGGCTGGCATGCTTTCGGCAATCTTGAAATAAGAAATTGACGCTGGCATAGCTTGACGCGGTACACATGGCATTAGGCTAAGCGAGGCGCATCATTTTGCTGTAATCATTGGTGTTACGGGGATATACACCATCGTATAAGCTATGTATATGATGCCTACTCGTTGGGTCCATTTTACCACGTTTAAAAAACCAGCACACAGTTTTCTCGAAAATTTCAGTTTGTGAGGCTGAGGAAGATAACGAATGGCGCTGGCTGGCTCATGAATCGGGTTCCTTCTAATGAACGAATTCGTTAGCACGCTGGCGCTGGCGAGGGGGGGGGGTCACGATTTTAGTGATTTGGCTGGCTGGCGCCAGATCTCTGTTTCATTGAATATGAGTGTTTACTGTACAATTTTCGGATTGAGCACATTTCAGGCGAGAAGAATAAGGTTGCAGATGCCCTGACACGTATTTTTGCTCTTTTCGAACTCTCCGATTGTCTGCAACATCACATTGCCTCGTTGGCATCCGCATCGTCTGATATCATATCATCTCCAGACCCTACATTTATTGCTCTTATCTCTGCATCATCGGGTCATCAGCTACACGATATATTATCACGTCACGGTATGATCGCGATCCTTTTGCACAATCGATACTTTCCAAACTGGCATCAGCATCATCATCACATACCGTCAGCAGTTTCGAGCTCATACAGGGATTACTATATATATCGCAAGACCATGTATGGCAGGCAGCTTTACATTCCACCGACTGCCAAAGTGTCTATTCTACTAATTTTAGGGCGGGTTAACAATACCTAAGAGCGATATTCGAGCACCCTAATATCCATAATAATTCGAGATATCGCATACAACCCATGCTTGGCAATGTTTATCGTAGTTAGTTTTGTGTGTGGAAACTGTAATTTCTGCTACTTGGATGGGTACACCGGGCTGAAATGGCGTTCAAAGTTAGGGCGGGTTGGCCCAAAAATTACGGCGGGTTGACCCCTAACTTCGTTTATTGTTGCTCCGCGTAGGCTACGTGGTGGTCCCAAGGCACTAAGTGACAATATTTCAAGGAAGTTTTGTGTGTTGTGACCTTAAGTTTCGATCTAGAGCACTTCCCTATCGGTATAGACCAATCCTCAGCCCAAAGTGTCTGGAGCTCTGCCAACTTTTTTTTGGGTAATTTTGAGGGTTGATAAACGCCTGTTGTTCCTACTTTTTGCCCGAACTCGATTACCAATCCTCAGACCAAAGTGTCAAGAGTTCTCGCAACGTTTTTTGGGTAATTTTGAGGGTTATTGATAAACGCCTGTTGTTCGTACTTTTTGCCCGAAGTCTAGCCTACATATCGCACTAAATAGTACTTGACACCTCTAGTAATCTTATCAGAGAGAATGTGTGATATCTGAAATAATGGTTGCCCTTCTTCGGTGATCATCTGTGGCAGCGGCAAATGTGCCTGAATTGAGTCATTGTATAACTCTAATATGGATACAGGTTGAACCGGATGGATACGAATGTCGAGATCTCCGAAATCTAGCTCATATGCACGTCCATGGCTGTGCTAGGAGGCAAGCACAAGAGCAAGAAAAAAGTATAAAACGCAGGAGTACTCAGTACGGAGTACAGTAGGACCGATCAGAATGATGTTGATGTGAGGTGCCTAGACTGTTGTACGGAGTACTCAGTACAGTTGAGTTATGGAAAGAGTTCCTGAATGTATAAGAACTCTAAGAGTAACCCGTTTCGGAGAGATGAACTGAACTGAGAATTGTAACATAAAAAGTAAGAGCCGTATCCGCTGTATATTGTGTATTGAAAGCATACACTTGAAAGCAAAAGCATAGCTATTAAGATTTACGAAACCGAAGTCTTGTAGTTGACCAACCGTAAGCATACCTCGTGCGGTCGTTTAATAAGTGTAGAATAGTATAAGTCCGAAACCGTAAAGAAGAGAAGAAGTCAAGGTGTAGACTCCTACAAAATGGTAATTAGTTCGTGTTTTCACGTTGCTTCCTTGTCTTTCTTGCGCAAATTCTGATCAACCCGCCCCGCCTTGTGCGATTAGTTAGCGAGTACTTGCACTACGAAATCGAGAATGCCTGTGCTCTCGTTCTTGTTGCGCGGTGGTGTGTGGGATTGAGGGTTCCAGGTTGCTTGGAGCCGCGTCGGTGTGGAGAAATCTAGCTCGACGACAATCTTTTAAGGTGCGCGCGTTGCCTTAGTCCTAGCACGCATACACGCATAGCACGCATATCCGTGCTTTTGGACTCGCAGGTGCGGGAAAACCAAATCGCCTCCGTTTTTCGGCAATTCCGACCCTTCGCGGCGGAAGCGCTGCGCAAATTTTTCAATTTTGCGTAAGCCTTTGCTGAAATTCGGGGTTGGTTCGGGGTTTCCCCTACCTTTAATTTAGCCTTCTAGTCCCCCCTATTCGGGAATCTCCGCGCTTCGGCCGGTGTGCTTACTTGTGCTCGCGCGCAAGTGGCGTATTCCTAGGATCGGGTACTAGTTGCCACACCAACCGCTTTTCGATTGGTTAAATTGCGAGCGTGCAACGTTTGATGTCCCCCATGGGGCTTTAGCTTTCTAGGATCTTCCTTTCCGGAAATCTCCGCGCCTCGGCCGGTGTAGCCACTTGTGCTCGGGCGCAAGTGGTAAATTTCTAGATCGGCGGGTGCTAGTTGCCACGTGTGTCGTGTACACTTTCGGCTTTAGCTAAATTAGGTCTCACGCATAGCACGCATACTATGCCCATGTATTCAGATGAAGAGGAATGCCTCGGTCGGTCGGGCCGGCGTGGGGGGGGTCGGGCCGGCGCCGCCCCCGGCTCAGCCGTGGGGTCCGGTCGGTCGGGGTCTCGCGCTGCGGGCCTGTCGGTTGGCCCAGGCTCTGGGGAGTTCTGGGGCGCGGCTGGCGGGTCAGACAGCCGGGATTGGCGCTCCCGTGAGAGGGGGGGGGAGTGCGGCGCGCGCTTGCGCGCCAATACGGCGGTGAAGCCCTCGAGGTTACACCGGCGCGCACGCCCCTGAGAGCCCCTCCAGGGTTGTCTGGTGGGCCCCCCAGGGCCTCGCCACCAAAAACCCCTTCACCAGCGAGGGTCAGTGGGGCTGAGCCAGTGTCCGAGCTCGCATTGAGCTCGGCGCTACGGCAGCCGGCGCGCCGGAAGCGTGCGTCGCCCGAGGCTCCGGCACCGCCGGCGGCAGGCGCCGGCTCCGGGTCGGACTCGGACCGCTCTGCTAAGGGGTTGAACCCCTCGGCAGCTCCCTTCTCCCCACTCCCTGCGTCCAGCAGGAGTGCGAGTAGTAGGGTCGTCCGTCAGGAACCGACGTCGGGACCGGCAGCATCCTCCCTCTCTTCCCTCGTGGGGAGCGAGCAAGGGAATCTCATCAGTGCCCCAGGGCGCTTTGAGGTTTACCGAGCCAGTGACTGGAGTCCCCCGGCAGAAGGGGAGTCTGATGATGTCCGGCGCCCAGAGCAGCTAGACGTCGTCCAGTCACGGGGGCGCGAGTCTCGCATCCAGCCCAATCCGGCTTGGCGAGGAGAGCGACGTCAATCCATGCTCGCATTGGCCCTCCGTCAATGGAGCACCTGGGCGCTGAATTCAGCGCAACGACGTGCGAGAGTCTCCCTGCCATCTCGTCAGCGCGCAACAGCGCGGCTTGCGTGGGTCGCATGGAGGGCCAGGACGGACCAGTCAGCGCATCAGCGCGAGCTCCGGCGCCTGGCATTCCAAGCGTGGAATGACGTCACCCAACAGGTCGCCCAACTTCAGGGCCTGTTTGACAAAGGCAGTCGGCGCCGGGTCGAGTCCGCTTTCGCAGCATGGCGCCAGCATGTCGTCCAGACACAGGGTCTGTGGCGCAGAGGCAGACGTCAAGCTGGAGCTGTCTTCATGGCATGGCACCAGCAGACGATGCTCGCCAAGGAGAGGAGCACCTGGTGGGTTGGAGCCCGGAGACACCGGATGACCCAGATGGGTAGGAGGTGTCTTCGCGAGTGGCGCCGGCTCCCCAGGACGACCCCAGTCAGCTCGGACTCGTCCCAGGGAACGAGTGCCCGCCGTCCGGTAAGGAAGGCGGGAACCTCATCCGGTGTCAGCTCTTGCTCGGATTCCGACCAGGAGTCTATGTGGCAGGACATCCGTCGAGGCCTAAAGCGCCTGGGGAAAGACCACCCGCTGTCAGGGCTAATGTGGTTCCAGCTCAAGGACTATGGGCTCTCCGAGGACGGCGCTTATCGCCTGGAGATCCACCAGCAGTCAGTCTCCGAGTCCAGGGTGTTGATGCAGCAAAAGCGCGAGGACCCTCACAACTCCCTTGGGAGGTGTAGATTCTCTGTCTTTGCCATCAACGCCGGCAGACCAGGGGAGCTGGTACGCCAAGGGGCGGACCTCCAGGAGGTAAGGAGAGCGGTCATCGCGGCCGTCAGAATGAGCGGCCGCACCCGGAAGTCACACAGGGGTCTTAGGAAGTCAGGTGCAGCACCTCCGAGTTCCGCAGCCCCCGGTGGGAACTGGTCGAACCGGTTTGCTCCCCTCTCGTCCTCATCGGAGGAAGAGCATCCCGCGGAACGTCCGAGGCCCAGGACTCAGGCGCCTAAGCCGAGCGGCCCCAGTCGCCCGGTGCCTCGCACCCGGAAGCCCAGTCGAGCACCATCGGCCCCGCACCCCGGTCCGACTTCCTCAGGGAACACGTCGTCGTCCCCGGAGTCCACTTCGAGCAGGAACAGTCAGGACCTGCAAGAGCTGAAGGAAGCCTGGCAGAAGGAGTCGCAAGCTCGGGAGGCGGCTGCCGAGGCTCGCCTGGAACAGCTGTCTCGGCAACTCCAAGAGAGTCAAAGAGCTGCCGAGGAGCGCAGGATCTCCGATCAGCGCGCTGCCGAGGAACGCAGGGCCTCCGAGCGACGCGCTGTCGAAGAGCGCTGGGCTGCAGACCGGCTGGCCGCAGAAGCCCGGGAGACTGCCCGGCAGTTGGCTGTCGACGAGAGCGTCGCTCAGCAGGTAGCCGCCGAGGAGCGGCGAGCGGCAGCTGAGGCCCAGCTGGAGGAGAGGCTGCAGGCGGTCATAGAGTCACAAGTCCAAAGGCTCGCCCTGGTTCAGGCCTCGCCCCCAGGGCCCGTGGAGTCAGACGCTCGGGGGCCCTCAGCGGCAGCGTCGAGTCCGGTTCAGGAGACGCCCATCTCCCGAGAGGGACATGAGCTGGTAGAGCCGACTTCCGTCGTCACCTGTGACGTCGAGAACCGGGACGTTCAAAGCCCTCCGGAGGAGTCGCGCGCGGACGTGACAGCGTCTCCACCGCACTCATGGGACTTTATTTCCCTTCCTATACAGGTCTGCGACGCCCTCCGGAAACACGTGGTCGAGTATGCCAACTCGGGGATCGAAGCCCAGCGCCTGTTTTACGACGTTGCTCGTAGGTATCGCGCCCTTGGTCAGGTCGCCGGGTGCTTACACCCTACCAACCAGATCAGGCAGTGCCTGAAGGCAAAGTTCTCGGACGAGGACAGGGTCCTCGGGGCCCAGGTGATTCACAGTCTCACGACGGCCTTGGCGTCCGTCGCAGAGAGCTGCGCTCGCTGTGGGTGCGGGCACGAGGAGAGCCCGGTGCGTATGTGGGCGTGTCAGGCAAGCGCTAAGAGAAGTGTGGTGGCGTTCATGAAAAAGGTGTACCTGCCGGTGTGTGGGTTTTGCGCCGCGGACGTGTGGCCCGGTGCTTTCGACCACTTTCCGGCTGTGATGCCACCTCCGCTTCCTAAGGCGGCAGACACACCGGGAGACGGGGGGGGGATGGTCCCTCAACTGGAGCACTCGGAGCCAAACGAGCTTTCGGAGATGCCCGGTGCCAGCAGTCATGGTGGTCCTGGTGGCTCGGGGAGCGGTGACCCTGGAGGGCCGGGAGGCCCGGGGGGTCCGGACGAGGACCCTGGCGGCGATGGCGAAGACGGGGATGGCGACAGCCAGTTCACCTTCTCGTCTTCCTCTCGTTACAGGGAGCCCCGGAGCCATTACAGTCGTAAGGACGAGCAGCACGCTCTCAAGGAGGCCACCAGAGCCATGGAGAAGGCAGTGGACAAATACCACACAGAGGTGGAGGGGTCGTCCCACGTCTTTGGTCGGCTCCTCCGATTTGTTCGGCAGGTCAGGGAGGTTCGGGAGCTGGAGCCGGTGCGCTACGCCATGGAGATGGCGCGTCTGGGACCACTAGAGAGCGGGGGTGAGGAGAAGGTGTTGTCGGACCACTCCCTGCTGTCAGAAGTGGCCAGACACTGCTTCGGCAAACTCAGCTCCGAGTACCGCGAGCTTTCTTCGGTGTTGACGGAGGCTCGGGAAGGTAAGAACCTCACCCTGGACGTCATAGTGGTTCCCTTGGCGCAGCTGGTGATGCCCGACAAGGGGGAAATGGCGTCGATCGGTCCGTTCCTGCGTCGCGTGCGTCAAAGTCAGGACAGACAGACTCGCACGGTCCGCGAGTTCTGGGACGGGGTGCACCTTGCTCACGACATCGTGAGCATGCTGGCTGCCCACGAGCTCACCTCTCCGGTGCCGGAAGAGGAGCTGCTGGAGATATTCCTTACGGGATTGATACCGGAGATAAGGAGGAAGGTCTTCCTTATAGCCGAGAGGAAAGGCGCTTC
Organism: Cymbomonas tetramitiformis; assembly: GCA_001247695.2. Classification (NCBI taxonomy): domain Eukaryota; kingdom Viridiplantae; phylum Chlorophyta; class Pyramimonadophyceae; order Pyramimonadales; family Pyramimonadaceae; genus Cymbomonas; species Cymbomonas tetramitiformis. Next base: position 34,587 of record LGRX02004867.1, read on the forward strand.
GGTCCTGACTCTGAGCCGGACGGCCAGTAAAGGCCGCCACGAACTCCTGACTTGGGCCATAGAGGCTGAGCGGGAGTTGCGGCAGAGCCAGGATAAGACGAGCCGCTCGGTCCAGCTGCTGGCCCACGTAGATGTCACGGAGGAGCTGCTAGCCATGGCGACATCCGCTGGCGCTCCGACACCCACAGGGCAACGACTCGGCTCCCCAGAGTACGAGGGCTGCCGTCTGTGCAAGAGCATGGACCATTATGCCCGCGACTGTCCGCAGGCGAGCCAGCGCCCGAAGGAGTGGGCCAAGTGCCTCCTGGAGGACACCCTGGCGTTGATAGGGGACGAGTCGGTGGAGGAAGCTTTGGCTGCCATCGGTTTGGATTTTGTCCAGGAGGACGCTCCCCAGCCCGGGGCGTCCTCCCCGCAGTAAAGGGCGCGGGCCCCGTCACTGCGGGGTCAGGGGGACAAAAGGGCCCCGCGCCGGCGTCCACAGCGATGCAGGTGCTGCATGATAGGTGGAGAAGGTGTGGGAGACACCTTAGTGGCAGCGCCAGGCGCCACCTCAAGAGCCAGAGTCGAGTCGAGAGGTATGAGCAGGAAGGTTTAGACATGCTAGCCGCCACCCGCACGGAAAGCCCAGAGCCTCCTGAGCGGGAACAGGTCGAGCAGCGCGTCCAAAGAGAGCAGGCAAACTTCTGGAAGTCCGCCAGAACCCCAGCAACCGCCTCAGTTCCGCGTCCCGAGGAGCCGTGGGAGCTGCTCTGTTGGATCACCGGTGCGGACACCCGGGGTAAAAACCGGTCGAGCCACACAGTTGAGCCACGGGCAGTCTACCAACAGCACCTGGAGAACCAGGGGTCGGATGTTGCGAGAGTTCGCGGGCACTGGAAGTTCAGAGCTCAGCGTTTACCCCCCAGAGTTAGGAAAGCCTTTCAGGCCCAGCAGCCAAGTGCTCGCCTGCGTTCCGCCATCAGGGCGCTAGAAAGGTATCTAAAGCTGGAAGAGTCAGAGGTCCGGCCGGTCAAGTCCCTTGCGCTTTGGAGGGCAGGGCAAAGGCGGATGAGCCAGAAGCTTGGACCCACGACTAGTAAGCCCCAGTTGAATCGAGAAGAGTTAGATAAGCGCTTGAAGCGGCTCGTCAGGGTGCGCGAGTTCAATCGCCGACGCAAAGCCATCTTGGATCAGGAGTTCGGACGGTTTGTTCGCGTTGCCAAACCCAAGCCTGCCGAGGGAGAAGAACTCTCACCACCAGAGAGAACTTCAAAGCCCAGTCGGCCGTGGTTGACCCGAAGCAGGGCTCGCCAGGCTTTGGGCCCGAAACGCAGACCATGGCTGACTCCTGAAGACAAGGCGCTTCGAACCTCTCGATTGCAGCGCAGGTACGAGTTGGAGGGTAGGGACCCGGCTTCTACCTCAACAGAACGCCATGCGGACTTCCACGCCTTCGTAAAGGAGGAGTTGGAAAGGGAGAATAGGGAACTTCAGCAAGACAATGAGCTGATGCACCGGGACGAGCAAGTCAGAAAGCACATAGCGGCTAAACTGGCTGCAGCGTCAGTCCAAGTCGCGGTGTCCCCCCCAGACTTCCCAGAGCGCAGCGCAGTTCAGAAAGCAGTCGCCATCGGCCTGCTAGCGGACGCGTGTACTTACTGCCTCCCGGACTGTGACTCCGACGCAGAAACGTCAGTCACCCGCCTGGACTGCATAATGCAGGACGGCGATATCAGTCCGAGCTGGTGTGAGTCCCTGGCAGCGGTGTCCTCGATGGGAGCGCGCCCGAGGAGTTTCGACAGGCACAGTCGCACACCGACGTTGTTGCTGTTTTGGGCCTGGATTGCGGGCGTCAGAGTCAAGGTGTTAGTGGATTCGGGAGCATCCACCAATATCATCGCAAAGAGTACACTGCAGAGGCTCTCCGGCGTCAAGCCGGTGCGCCACGAGCAAGCCATGCGGGTTCGAGTGGCTGACGGCACCACATATGATGCTAATTCCTGCATCAGGCCCAAGCTCCTTGCTGAGACATCGAAGGGGTCTTACGGCCAGCAGGTTGAGCTTCGGGTAATGCCACTCGACCTCAAGGTGGATGTCATCCTGGGGGGTCCTTGGCTGGCGAACCTTTCCCCGGTTACGCTGGATTATAAGAACTGGGGTTCGGTCCGGTTCACCAAGGGCAGGGAAGAGGTCGTCATCACCGGCTGTTCGCCGGGGTCACCGGACCCCAGTCGGTCCAAGGACACGGCAATGGCACTGGTACAGGGAGTCCTTTTGAGCCAACGTCGGGCTCGCCGGGACCTGCGGACCCTCCGAAACAGAGAGGAGCAGGCTTTCGTCGTCTACCTCGGCCCCGATGGGACTTTTGGCGCGTTGGCCTGCAACAAGGGGGGGGGAGACTCCGACGACGACGAAGATTCCCCCAACGATGTTGTAGCAGGCCTAGCGTCAGAACCCTCCTCCGGGTCCGAGGATAGTGAAGTCAGCGTGCGTCCCAGCGCAACGGTGCCGGACGGAGCTGAGGAGTCTGAGGGGCCGGGAGGGTTGGTCTCGGACAGTTCCGAGTCCGGCTACAGTGACGTGGAAGGAGCGTGTCATTTGCAGAGAGTAGGGGCGGTGGTCGAGGATATTAGGCCACAAGGATTTGCGAGTACGGTCGACGAGGCCGGGGATCACCCTGACCCTCTCAGCTTTTTCGCTAGCAAACAGGAGGCGAACGGAGCATTTGCGTTGCTTCCGCCAGCGGTGCGTAGACAGGCGATAGAGGATCACGCGGCCGGGAAGCCACCCACCTGGCACGCGCAGGCAGCCGCGGCGCTCCAGCAGGGCCGGGGTCTGGTCGCGGAGCGACGACCCCGAGCACGGCGTAAGCGAGTGCGTTGGCGTGACCAGGTCGCAGCAGTCGGTCAGCCTGGTGCTGAAAGTGGCCCCTCCACCGAGCAGCCACCGGGACCAAAAGTCCCCACTGTCCCGAGTCCTCAGAGTCAGAAGTCGCGAGCCTCGGCACCAGTCCCGCCGCCAGCTCCGCAGACCACAGACCCGCCGGTACCGGCCGCCCCGCCAGGTACTACCTCGCCGCCAGCCCCACAGACTGCTCAGGCCTCCCCGGAACCGCCGGAGGACGAGATAGACGAGACGGTGTCGCCGGAAATCTGGCAGCAGCTTAGGGACCTGGAAAAGGAGTTCGCAGATGTCATTTGCACAGAGCTGCCGGAATCAGTCCAGTCAAGGGAATTCAAGTCCGGCGTCCGGCTCAGGCCAGATTGGAATGGGAACGCCTTGCACCGGCGAGGGTACAAGCTGTCGCAGGAGGAGTTGCGGCAACTCCGGCAACAGCTAGATGAGCTCTTAGCCAAAGGGTACATACGACCCTCGGCCTCTCCGTGGGGCTGCCCTGTGCTGATGGTCCCCAAGCCGAGTAATCCCAAGGAGTTGCGTCTAGTCATTGACTACAGACAGATCAATGAGATCACAGTCAAGGACAAGTACCCCCTCCCGGATGTCCAGAGTCTCTTAGATGATCTACAAGGGGCTACCGTCTTCTCTACGATGGATGCCCTTTGGGGATTTTGGCAGGTCCCTATGAAAGCAGAGGACGTGGAGAAAACCGCAATGACTACGCACTTTGGAGCGTACGAGTGGTTGGTCATGCCTATGGGATTGTCAAACTCCCCAAGTACCTGGCAAAGGATGATGCAACAGTACCTCGGGCACCTACCCTTTTGCAGAGTATTTGTAGATGACATCATGATTTTCTCGGCTGAGGTTCCGGGTAAGAGCGCCCATGAGGTACACCTCGACCACCTCCGCCAGGTCCTGGAGGCATGCCGAAAGAATTCAGTCTACCTCAAAAAGTCGAAAGTCAAATTGTGCAAGCGATCAGTCCGGTTCCTAGGGCATGTGGTGGATCGGGATGGATGTCGTCCACAGCAGGATAAGGTTGCGTCGGTACGCGATTGGCCAGACCTAGAAACTGTCACACACGTGCGACAGTTTCTGGGCATGTGTGGCTTCTACCGGAGGTACATCCAGAACTTCGCAGATATCGCGTACCCGTTGACCCGCCTCACCAAATCCGGCGTGGACTGGACCTGGGGCGAGAATGAAAAGGCAGCATTTAAACAGCTAAAAACTGCCTTGATCTCCTCCCCAGCCTTGGCCCTACCCGATCAAAAGGGTGCAGCAGACGGCTCCAGACCCTTTTTTGTGCAGACAGATGCCAGCGGAGTAGCACTAGGGGGTGTACTCATGCAGGATCAGGGACGAGGCTTACAGCCCTTGGCCTTTGAAAGCCGGCAGTTCTCCGGCGCTGAGCAGAACTATCACGCTGGGGAACGGGAGCTTTGTGCCATCCATCACTGCACCACGGTCACCTGGAGACATTATCTGATTTTCACATCATTTAAGCTCATGGGAGACCATAAACCCCTTCAGTGGCTCTTCGCCCCAGCTAGGGAGCTCAGCCGACGTCAGGCTCGCTGGTACGAGGACTTGGTAGAGGTAGGAGTCCATCAGATGGAGCACGTGCCAGGGCGCTGTTTAGTAGTACCAGACGCGCAGTCCCGGCGACCAGACTATCAGGAAATGTCAGCCAGAGAAGGGTTGAAGGAAAAAGGGATTGTGGATCGCGCCACGGATGGGCCCAGAGACTCCGCACCGGCAGGCAAGGGGTCCGAAGAGGACGAGGATCCTACCTCTGTCCTCGGGGCAGTGGATCGCACCACCGATGGATCTGATGGACCCGAGTACTCTGAGCCGAAAGGCAAGAGATGCGAAGGGGACGAGGATCCCACATCTGTCTTAGGCGCCACCTTCGAGTATAGTGATTCCGAGGACGAGTCCTTCCCTCCCACCAGTCCAGCACCGGTCATTGGTGAGCTCACCCATCTGAATGGGCTCACGTGGGTAGAGTCGCCGGCCCTTTGGCTGGACGCAGCTGCCACCCTAGCAGTAGGCGAGAAATCCTTGAGGGATGCCGAATCGCTAGCAGTCATGACCAGAGCAGACCGAGCTAGGGAACAGGCCACAGCAGAAGTCCAGAGTCACCCGAAGTTCCCCCACCCTGAGGCCCAGAGTCATCCAAAGGCAGCCGGAAAGGTACCTGAGCCCGTTAAGCCCCCAGAAAGTAGCTCCCACTACGACCAGGTCGTAGATCGCCAGGACTGGAAGCTGATCAGGGAGCGCTTTGAGGAGATAGCAGCCCAGTACGGGGTGTTTGACGTTGACGCGTGTTGCGACTCCATGGGCGTTAACCGGCAGGTTGACACCTATTGGACCGATTGCTTGAAGGAAAAGTGGCGCGGGAAACACGTTTGGTGCAACCCCCCTTACACGAAGGATTCAGACTTGATAGAAAGAATTCTTCGGCATTTCCTTGCTGAGTGGCGCGCCGATCCGGAAAACACCTCGGCGATGTTCCTTCTGCCAGACTATGACGCCCCCTGGAGGCGGTTGATTCACCCCAAGTATGGGCTTCATCCGGTCAAAGTCTTTGACACGAAGGACGAAAAAGGTCGTCCCAACCACCTCTTCGAGTCCCCTGATGGAGGTCGACCCCCGCTGCGCTGGCCGGTCCTTCTGGTGTGGGCCCCAGCAGCCAGCAGGGCAAAGCCCCGAGCGCCGCCTGCGCGAAAGGACAGTGAGGCAGAACCCGACGAGCCTTTAGTCACTACAGGGGTTGCAGCAAGGGCCAGGGCAGCATCAGGCCCACTGAAGGCTGATGAGTTCGTCCGCGCCTTGCAAGCGGAATACGAACGCAGCCAGTACCTCAGCTCGTTGAAGGAGGAACTGATCGCAGCCCCACATCAGAGGACAGACACATTTCGCATGGTAGACGACATGATATGGCGAGTGGCAGAAGGGCGGTATCAGCTAGTGCTAGCTCAGGATTCCCCCCTCAGAGAGCTGGTGATGCGCGAAGCACACGAGTCCCCAGCAGCAGGGCACACAGGAAGGGATAAGACACTGGACAGAGTATCCCGTCGCTTTTGGTGGCCACGCATGAGCAAGGATGTCACCGACTGGTGCAAATCCTGCGTTGTGTGCCAACAGACCCGGCCACGCAACGGGTATCCAGACGGTCAGCTTAACCCCCTGCAAGTCCCAGTAAGACTGTGGCAAGTGGTTAGTATCGACTTCGTCACTGGGCTGCCCCGCACAGAGCGAGGGTACGACGCGTTTGCTACCTTCACGGACAAGTTGTCCAAGATGGTGCACGTAGTTCCCATGCTTTACGCTGACAGCTCAGCTGCACAGATCGCGCGCATGTATTTCGACCAAGTGTGGCGTTTGCACGGCGCTCCCATGAAGATCGTCTGTGATCGGGACTCCCGCTTCAGGGATGAGATGCATCTCGAGCTACATCGGTTGATGGGAGTCCAGGTTGCCTCTACCACGCCGTACCACCCACAAGGTGATGGGCAGGCAGAGCACACAAACCACACGGTCGAACGCATGTTGCGCGCGTACGTCGACGCCAACCAGCACGATTGGGATTTATGGTGTACCCCGGTCGAGTACGCCATTAATGACTCTCGTTCCGCCGTCACGGGATTCACCCCTTTTGAACTGACGTATGGTCACGCTCCGGCCTCTCAGCTGGACTTCTTCGTGGAGGCAGCACTTGCATCACGGAGAGGCCGAGCTAAGGGGGGGAGGGGCGCAGCAGTAAAAAAGGGTACAGCCCACGAGACAGCCCGCCAGTTTGTTCGCCAGTTGCAGCTCGCTAGGGAGAAGCTGCTCTTAGCTCAGCAGCAACAGATCGCCCAGTACGACGCGCGTCACAGGTCCAGGAGTTACGCAGTAGGCGATGAGGTTTGGGTGGATGCCACGCACCTCACCCAGCCGGGCGACCGCGGGTTGCACAAGAAATTGCTTAAGAAGCGCCTTGGGCCCCTTCGGGTGCTGGAAGTCTTTCACAGCGACAGGCAGATGGCCCTTCCCGCGAGCGATAGAGGCGCACCGTCGGCCTATAGGTTGCAGACGCCTAAGCAGTGGAAAGTGCACGATGTGTTTACCGTGGACCGGCTTTCGCCAGTAGAGTCGGGCAGCCGCTTCGTTGAGAGAGCTAAGGAGATTCCCCCTCCTCCGTTGGACGTCAGCGGGCGCAAGGAAACCCACGTCGAGAGGGTGGAGCGTTCGCGCACGCGCCAGCGCCAGGGCAGGAGGTGGACAGAGTACCTGGTCAAGTGGACAGGAATGCCCCGCAGTGAGAACGAGTGGAAGACCCGAGAGGATCTGGAGTGGGACGGAGCCGGCAGGCCCGGTGTTCCCAACCGAGCGTTGTTGGAGTTTGAGAGGATCGAGGCTAAGAGAGTGGAGCGAGAGAAGCTTAGGGTCCGTAAGAGACGCGACGAGTCCGCAGGAGCGGTATGGACCACGCTATCGGAGGAGCTCAAGGTAGACGGAGCAATGCCATGGGTGCCAGAGGAGAGGTTTGATGAGGAAGTAGGAACTTTCGCGAGAGTATCTGCTCAGAGCACCCTGCCGCCAGTCAACGGAGCCGCAGCACTTGAGAAGGAGCCAGTCGGCCAGTCTAAGATTCTTGTATTGTTTTGTGGGACCGGGTCAGTCGAGAGGCAGTTCACTAAGCAATTTCCCAACAGCGAAGTAGTTGCTGTAGACATTCAGCCCAAGTGGGGCCCCACACATTGCGAGGATATCATGCGATGGGACTATCGACAGTTCAGACCAGGACACTTCGACGTAGTCTGGGCTAGCCCACCTTGCACAGAGTACAGCCAAGCGAAGACGGTAGGCATCCGAGATTTGCGTGCTGCGGACAGGCGAGTTCGTAGGACATTGGAGATCATCCGGTACTTGAGGCCCGAAGCATACTTCATTGAGAACCCGAGGGGAAGAGAGCCCCACGGGTTGCACACGCGTCGCTGCATGAGCAATCTACCAGCTCCGCACCTCGTCACGTACTGCAAATACGGGACCGCATACAGGAAGCCCACGCACATCTGGACCAACGTTCCGTTGCGCACACCCTTGCGAGTGTGCGATTCCGATACGCCTTGCGAGTTCTTCCGGCAGCACGGTAGGCACGAGAAAGTAGCGCAAGGAGGGCGCGCGATGAGAGCCGGAGGTGTGTTCGCGAAGGGCATGGGAGCGCGAGAGAATTTGTATGGGATTCCGTCAGCACTGTTAAAACAGCTTTTCCACAACCTGACCCTACATGAAGAGGTGCATGCGTTCCTGTCTGAACTGCTTGTCAGGGAGGATCTGAGCGAGATGAGCGTTTTAGTCCAGTCAGCTGTTGTTGAGAGTGACCCGCCCGAGTTTGAGCCAGAACCGATAGCGTTAACGGGAGTGCGAGCGGAGGTGACGATCATACCTGAGGGCGGATGGGAATCTGACGCGAGTGGCCTTAGCGATTGAGAGCGTTGGGGAGCGTCGGGAAGAGCGGTGGCTCCAGCCTTGGCGAGACCAGGCGGCAGGTGAGAATCTGGGTAATCCATCCGAGAGAGCAGTGGCTCTAGCCTCGGCACAGCCAGGCAACAGGTGGAAATCTGTATAATCCATTTGAGCAGTGGCTCTAAGCCTTGGTATGACCAAGCGGCAGGTGAGAACCTGGGTAATCTATCCAAGCGAGCAGTGGCTCTAGCCTCGGCGCGACCAGGCAACAGGTGGAAATCTGTATAATCCATTTCACGAGAGCATTGGCTCCGGACCTGGCACGACCGGGCAGCAGTTGGAGATCTGGGTAAAAGCTCTAGCACTCCGAGGAGGCGGTGAAGGTTTAAAACCTTTCCTCCGGGCCGGCATCCCGAGAACTGTCAGGTAATTGGCAAACCTATTGTCATCCCCTGTAAGTGTACCGTGTTGGGAGGTTTAAAACCTTGAGCGTGGTAATGGATGTGAAACCTTGAGCCTTGGGGGAGCCTGGTAGTGCAGATGGCAGACCGGTGAGAGGCCGACCCTTGTGCTTAAGAGGTTGATCTCCTTATTGCGGTGTGTCTTGGGAAGTGTAATGTCATCCCAGACAACAGGCGGCTGAGACCTGTATAATCATTCAGAGCAACAGTAGAAGATCTGTATAAAAACTTTACTGGTCCGACGTGGTCAGCGTGGACGTGACCTTCCCTAAGGGGGGGGGAGTTGTGCTAGGAGGCAAGCACAAGAGCAAGAAAAACGGCTAAGTATAAAACGCAGGAGTACTCAGTACGGAGTACAGTAGGACCGATCAGAATGATGTTGATGTGAGGTGCCTAGACTGTTGTACGGAGTACTCAGTACAGTTGAGTTATGGAAAGAGTTCCTGAATGTATAAGAACTCTAAGAGTAACCCGTTTCAGAGAGATGAACTGAACTGAGAATTGTAACATAAAAAGTAAGAGCCGTATCCGCTGTATATTGTGTATTGAAAGCATACACTTGAAAGCAAAAGCATAGCTATTAAGATTTACGAAACCGAAGTCTTGTAGTTGACCAACCGTAAGCATACCTCGTGCGGTCGTTTAATAAGTGTAGAATAGTATAAGTCCGAAACCGTAAAGAAGAGAAGAAGTCAAGGTGTAGACTCCTACAATGGCTGACAACTTTGGATATTGTAAACGGCCCGATATAAGTGTCTGCCTGCCTCTGTCAAACCAGTCCAATGGATAAACTCAGTCCGTAAAAGAACTTTCTGCCCGAATGCATACTGTCGGGGCATGTGAGTCTTGTTGAACCTGGCTCGATTGATTTCTGCTGCTCGGCTAATATTGTCTACCGCGTTGGCATGAACAGCCGAATACTGGTCAAAATAATCTCGGATAGCATTCTGAATCGGCACAGGAGCTTCTGGCGGTGGGAATGGTGATTGCCAAATCGTGTGGCGATAATGGCTGCGCCAGGGGGTCGAGATAGAAAGGTGAGTATCCAGTAGTAGTAGAAACCGTATTGTTGATTGTAAACTCCACCAGAGGCAACTTGTCCTCCCGCGAATTGGCAGAAGTATCATTGCGACAACACCTGAGGAAAAATACTTTCCAATCAGTAATAATAAACCGGAGGTTGGTGGATCATGCATCAAACAAAATGTGAAATACCCGAGGATGTCCTCAATGAAGGCATGGCTTCGTTCATTGCTCGCATTCGACTGTGGATGGTGTGAAGATGTCATAGACAATCTCGTTCCAGTAGATTTCCACAGCGTTTGCCAGAATGAAGAAGTGAATCTGGGATCTCGATCTGAGATGATATTCCTCGGAAGACCATGGAGCTTGAAGATGTGCTGCATATATATATAGCAGCGGTGTGCTGAGCAGTCCATATATATAGCATGGGATGAGATGGCAGCGATGATTGAATTGACACATGACCACAAATATACTGTCGTGCCCGTTGGTGGTCAAAGGCAAATCGGTGATCCAGTCAAGAGAAACATCAAGCCATTTTGTCTTGGGTACACAATAGCGAATGTGCGCCTGTCCATAAGGTTTGTATCTTCTCGTTTTCTGGCGTTGGCATACGGGGCACTCCCGAATGTACTGGATTGCTGCCTTCGTCATTCCTGGCCAGTAATATCGGCTACGCAATAGATGAAGCATGCGATTATGTTATACATATATTATTCACATGTTTTTTTCAGTCTTGCTTTACGCGTCCACTTCAGGTGCTACCGCTACCGCTACGCAATTATCAAAAGCTTCGTCTTCATCGGAATCATCCGATTCATTCAAGTCACCGAGGTCCTTGCGCGTGCGTTTGGATTGTTGTGCAAGCAAAGCGACGACTATCTGCGCATATTGCTCGTTCGGTATACTCCGTTGGGGGTCTTTCGCATCCACATTCCATGCCAGCACTATTTCATTCTTATCGAAAGTCTCGGTAGACGGTCGGTGCCCCGGTGGCGCTGCGAAAGCTCCTGGGTGACTCGCAAGATGCTTGCCGAGGTGCTTCTTCTTGGTGTCGGTGTACTTTTTGGGTTGGAAATAGCGATATTGCAGCTGCTGAGTTGACGGATAGCGCGCCTCCACCTTCACCAAGTACAACGGATCCGACCATTCGCTTCGCCTCAGTTGTACGCGGAAAGCGAACTTGTCGTTTTCAGATTCCACCGCGAGAGCCACTGCAAAGCTGCCGACTGTCATCTGGCCGTAGGTGACCTCCCACTGGGCGTTGTCCACGTACTGCTCTGCTTGCTTTTGGGCTCGACCTTGGTGTTTCCGTTTACCGTTGTACACTTCTATCGGCGCTCGATCAATTCGGCGTTGGATGCGCACCGGTATGGCGGGGACGGCGGCAGCACCGGCAGCTTCTATCGCCAAAACACACTATTCGATGAAAATGACATTCTCATGTGAAAATGATATTGCCTTATTTACCTCATGATAGGATCAAAAAGTCGCATTTTAACAGTCAAGAACATGCAAGTGCAGGTTGTGCATTAGATTTAATGGTTTTTATGGTACAAATTTGAGGTCAAATGCACTTTTTCGAAATCTAGGAGGAGTGAAAACACACAAAAAAACTTTTGACTCGGAATCTATATACACGCGTTATACACATATTATTTACATGTTTTTTTTTCAGTCTTGCTTTACGCGTCCACTTCAGGTGCTACCGCTACCGCTACGCAATTATCAAAAGCTTCGTCTTCATCGGAATCATCCGATTCATTCAAGTCACCGAGGTCCTTGCGCGTGCGTTTGGATTGTTGTGCAAGCAAAGCGACGACTATCTGCGCGTATTGCTCGTTCGGTATACTCCGTTGGGGGTCTTTCGCATCCACATTCCATGCCAGCACTATTTCATTCTTATCGAAAGTCTCGGTAGACGGTCGGTGCCCCGGTGGCGCTGCGAAAGCTCCTGGGTGACTCGCAAGATGGTAGCGGATCATTTTTGTCGCATTGAATGGTATTTTTGTCGCAGATTATTTTGTCGCAGCTACGACATAAATATTGCTACAGGTCTATTTTGTCGCAGTTGCGACAAAATAGAATTCTAGGGGGTATTTTGTCGCAAAAACTTATCAGAAATTTATTAAAAACTTTCGAAAACAAACCGGTGGTAAAACACACAGACAAATAATAGGTCTATTGTTTCAAACAGGAATTTTGCACAGTGTCAATATGTTGTATTGTTACAATATCAGAGCACAATCATCACATGAACACTGCAGGAAGCAAACAGGAATTTGCTCCAATCCAACATATACTATTATTACAATGTAAAAGCATGTAGCAGGAACGAACAAGCAAATTAAAACTAAATGCGATAGAATTAAACAATTCAACTATCCTAAAGTAGGCAATAACAGTCTTCGAACTCGGCCGACATGCGTGCAGCTCCATCCAGTGCGACAGACGGCGAAAGAGAGTTCCTGAGGGCACAGATCTGTAAATCAGTACAGGTCAGAATAGTCATCAGGAAAATAGCTCACACATCGTAACTGCAAAAAGGCAATACAAAAAAGACAGCATTGCTGACGCCGAAAACCCATGCTATCCTGCAAAAAAACAGCACGCCAGTCAGCAGAGGTGTTGGGAATCGAACTTAACCCGACGGGCAAGATGCCCAACGGGCTCCAAGCACTCCCTGCATAAAAATGAACGAGGTTCGGAAAGGGAGACAGTGCGCCAGTCGCCGACAACGCACGAATTGCTGTAAGCGACTGCACGCTAAAGTGCAGAAATGGGAGTCGGCTTGCAAAATTCCCGAAGGAATTGAAGCACTACCAAAGTCAAAACAAAATATTAAAAGGGAGCGAGCAGCCAGGACTTCAGTCGCCGTCGTTCAACGCACGAGATCCTGCAAAAAGCACATCGCGCTCAGAGCATGAGCGTTGGAGATCAGAAGCGCGCAATCCCAGCGTAGAAACAAAGTACAAAAAAGAAATGGAGCAGACAGGACTTTAGGAAGCAGTGCGCTATTCAGAAACTAATACAGTCAAACCAAAAAACAAAAAACAGCAATACACAGGTCGGTTGGTCGTTGTCGGCGCCTCGGAATAATGGGTTGTCGGCCGCTTAAAGGATACTGTAGCTGTTCAAGATGTGACCTACGAGGATCGAGTGAGTATCGTATCCCGAGTGGATCCTCTACATTCTAGATCCTTGCGACAGTCTTGCGACTATGCGACACTTCTTGTGACAACCCCAAGATTCGATTTCCAATGCGGATCGTCTGATCGATCGAGCGGATTTCTGTGTTTTTACTGATCGGGCGGTCGGTCGACGGTCCGATCGATCAGTCGAAAATTAGTCGATGGAGGATTGTGTTGTATTCAAGATCGCTGTGACAACTTAAAGATCTTGTCTTCGGAAACGAATCCATTAGCACGCGAGATCGGACAGTCCGATCGTTCGGTCGACGATTCGATCTATCGGTCGAAAATTAGTTGATGTAGGATTGGAGTATATTCAAGATCGCTGCGACAATTCCAAGATCTTGTCTTCGGAACGTATCCGTTAGCACGCGAGACCCGACAGTCCGATCGTTCGGTCGACGATTCCATCTATCGGTCGAAAATTAGTCGATGTAGGATTGGAGTATATTCAAGATCGCTGCGACAATTTCAAGATCTTGTCTGCGGAACGTATCCGTTAGCACGCGAGATCGGACAGTCCGATCGTTCGGTCGACGATTCGATCGATCGGTCGAAAATTAGTCGATGTAGGATCGTGGTGTATTCAAGATCCTTGCGACAACTTGAAGGTGCCCTTCTTCAAGAATCTGTCATCTGACCGTCCGATCGTTCGGTCGACGATTCGATCGGGCGGTCGAAAAATAGTCGATGGGGGGATGGTGTATCTTCCAAAGGCGAGTGACGACGCCGAGCATCAAAATTTGTGATGTGGAAAATTTTTGAGCAGTTTTGACAGTGTTCCGATGACGATGGCATTTCGTCCCCCAACCTTTTTTGTGAAATCTTGCATCGTCCCTTTAACCCCTAAACAGATTTTTGGGTCAAATATGACCCAAAATCATTCGATGTTTTTTTTAGTTTGTTGGTGTTAACGATGTTGCTCGCTGCTAGAATCGCTCTTGCGCCGTTTGGGGCCTTGCGCACATGTGCATTCTTGAAGGTGAAGTACTTGCTTTTAGGTATATGCATGTTATATATCTCACATAGTTTCATTTTCATCCATGAAAAAGTGTCAAATGATTGTGGAAAGCGATGTGTGAAAAGTAAGAAATCGAGGTGAAACGAGGATATTCGTCGCCCTAGACGGTGGCATGGGCCTGAAACACATTTCGGATGGTATTTGACATCACCCACGTGATTATTCATCTCGTGTCATATCATATATATCCAATATAGCAGTGAAAAACACCAAAATGTTGAAATCTGTGCTTAAGTATGGGAAAACATTGAAAATGTGTGTGTGTTTTTTTTTGTTTTTTTGTTGTTTTATCACACAATATTCGTCCAAACCGATATATAAGCGTGGTATCTATGCCCCAAGCAGCATATCAACATAAAACCCTTATCAAAGCCGATGCTTTGATGGTGTCCTGTGCGCCGAGGGATACCCATACCGTTTTTTATCAATGGTCAAATAAAAATTTACGTTTGGAAAACCCCAAAATGGTGGTGGAAATTCGGATATATTGGCGGGTATAATGCGTGAAATTGTGCGTATAACCTATCAAAATGTTGGGTCAATCAATACCAAAAGCATGGCTGAGTTGGCTAGCGCGTGTATGCAACGGACATCATTCATATGTGGCGGAAATCGATATTGCCCCAAAAAGGCCCGAAATAGTTTCATCTGTTTAGGGGTTAAGGGAACGACTGCCCGTTTCTGGTTTTTCCAGAAGAATCGGAATTTTTGACGTGCGACAGAAACATTTCTTGCGACAGCGACAGAAATGACCATGCATACATGCGACAAAAAAAACCGGGTTCCTCTCAAGATGCTTGCCGAGGTGCTTCTTCTTGGTGTCGGTGTGCTTTTTGGGTTGGAAATAGCGATATTGCAGCTGTTGAGTTGACGGATAGCGCGCCTCCACCTTCACCAAGTACAACGGATCCGACCATTCGCTTCGCCTCAGTTGTACGCGGAAAGCGAACTTGTCGTTTTCAGATTCCACCGCGAGAGCCACTGCAAAGCTGCCGACTGTCATCTGGCCGTAGGTGACCTCCCACTGGGCGTTGTCCACGTACTGCTCTGCTCGCTTTTGGGCTCGACCTTGGTGTTTCCGTTTACCGTTGTACACTTCTATCGGCGCTCGATCAATTCGGCGTTGGATGCGCACCGGTATAGCGGGGACGGCGGCAGCCCCGGCAGCTTCTATCGCCAACGCGGGCGCCTTTATCAGTCGAACCAAGGTGGCATTGCGCTCGATGGCGATTTTCTCAGGATGCTGGAAGGGTATCGCGGGCGCTTGACATTCTCCACCAGCAGTTAGGTGGCGCTGTTTCTCGATGACATCCTCGCGCCAAAACCTTTCGTGCACGTCCGTGAGCTTTGTCCCCAAAATGTCCTTCAACGCCTGTAAGATATGCTCAAGCTTTTCGATGCCTTCTTCGGTAAAAGGAATCGGCTTGATGTATCCAGGCCCCGCGACAGGGGGTGTAGAAGCAAGCTTTGCCAATGGAGTCTCGGGTAACCATTTGGGTGAAATGGAACGTACTGTTTGTACTGCATGCCCACTTCGCCGTGCTCGTCCTTCTTGAACTTGAAAGCCTGCTGTGCTAAAATATTGTGGCAATCGAAGACGTGACCATCAAACCAAGAGCTGAAGTCGAAGATCTTGTCGGTGTGCTCGCACGTTACACCATCCGCAAAGCATTCTTGTGCGACTTGTATCATCTCGTCGAGCGTCCAAGCTTGCTTGCGTCGTAGACGCACGGAGAAGCGTGAAAACATCTGGTCAATGTTCTCGTGCGTATGTCCCACCAACAGAAAGTTGAGTTTCACCTTGCGAAAGACGTCCGTGTGAACCAGCCAAGCTGCGTATGCCAACATCAACTTGCTCTTGTTGGTGCTCACATTGTCAAGCTGTACATACAATACTTCCGGCATCGGGTATGAATTTTCCCCGCCCCCGTTGCGTCGATGCTCTTGAATGCGGAGGATATCCCGGTGCAAAACGTTGACAAGGAAGTTCGCATCGTCGTCCTTGAAGTTGGCGTAGTTGAAATCCATGAAGCGGCCCACGTTCTCGATCATGCTCCCCATGTTGTGCACGTCAAGGAAGTCCTTAGAGTCCAGATGTTTAGGGATACGTCGAAAGTGTGGCAGTCGGGTGGTCCACTGCGTCATGCCATCGATGATCACCGAGGCGTACTTATGCCAAGCTTTGTTCATGGCAATGCTCTTGGTCATATTCGCTTTACGACCATGTTTGTAGAACTTCTGGCGCTCCGCTCGTGCGATTGCCAGATGTTTGTTGAGAGGCCCGCTGTATTGCGCTGTACAAGGTACACAAATTCGGGTCAGTGAACAAATTATGAACAAACGTGTGTCGGCCCTCGAGCACGCGTTTCCGACAGTCGTGTAGATGCCCGTAGCTGATGCCGTAAGCCATATAGTAGAACTTGAAGCACACCTGTTACAGAAAAAAAGACACCGCCACTCAAACAATATTAACACCTTATCCAACGAAACGCATAAGGGTTTCAATAGGTTGCGCCAATTCAATCAAGACGCTTAGGAGACACCCCCAACACTGCACGTGTGCAGGCGGGACGGCCGTCGCGTGCCCGTCAGCACTCTCCACCGCGCCTTACATCTGCGCAACCTGCACCCTCAGTGGGAATCGAACCCACGAGTGCGAGGTGCATAGCCTAGCGCCGCACCAACTCGACCAATGTCGCGAATATGTACACATCGTAAATTCAGAAATTTATCATACAATATTCCATATTCCTGTGATGAACAATATTACACAATCTATCACAAGGTCCAAGAAACATTTCGCTTTGGCCAGAGGCCGTTCATTAGCTAATGAACGGTTCCCACAGCCAAAGTGTATATATATGTGTCGCGCTTTGGCCAGAGGCCGTTCATTAGCTAATGAACGGTTCCCGCAGCCAAAGTGTCTAATTGTGAGTCGCGCTTTGGCCAGAGGCCGTTCATTAGGTAATGAACGGTTCCCGCAGCCAAAGTGTCTAATTGTGAGTCGCGCTTTGGCCAGAGGCCGTTCATTAGCTAATGAACGGTTCCCGCAGCCAAAGTGTCTAATTGTGAGTCGCGCTTTGGCCAGAGGCCGTTCATTAGCTAATGAACGGTTCCCGCAGCCAAAGGGTCTATGTGTGAGTCGCGCTTTGGCCAGAGGCCGTTCATTAGCTAATGAACGAGTTCAAATAAACATACCTGCTTCTTGGCCAAAAAGTATTTGAAGTCGAATTTACCTTCAGATCGAAAGCTGTTTTTTAGCAAGTCCTTCACGAAGTATTCCTTTCTATCTTTTTGCGACATGCTAAAAATGTTTTCGCGAAAACCCTTAATATCTGACGATGAGAAAGATAGACAGCAGTGCGACTTGCAATTGCACTTAATGGTTTCTGCCATTGATATACTGTCAGCCTGCAAACGTCGCTGCTTGATACTAATTACGCCTTCATATTTCTTCTTGCGTATGTCGGATTCGTACGGTTTGCGCACAGCAATCTGCTTGTTTACTTCACCGTTCAAACACCGAAGAGTCTCTCCATCTAGCGCGTCTAAACTTGTCTCTGAAAATTCTGTATCAAGTCTGCTTTTTTATCTCATTTAAGTCAATTTCTCGCAAAGCGCGTGTCCCGGAAACGCGTGAAGAATTGGAGCTAACTTCCGATCTAGACGTCAAAGGCGCGTTCCAAAGGACCATTTGCGTATTTGCGCTCGGGGCTATGCTTGGAATTGGCTCCTGATCAAAGAAGTCGGCCTCTAACTCCATAGAATCTTCAATAACGATTTCCGGGCACTGCTTGCAGATAATCTCGCAACCGTCATCGTCAAAAGGAATAGAAAACATATTTTCGTCAAAATTAGTCCTCATTAGCTTATGAAGCCGTTTTTTACGTTCTGAAAATGATATGAACTGGCGAGTCATCAACAGAGAATTTCTATCTTCTTGGATCGATCGATTCTCGATTTCAGCGCAAATGACACCATGTTATCCTAAAATCGTATCTTTCATCTGAACTGACCGAATCAGGACGCGGCAGCAAATGTCATTCCTGACAAAAATCTGACATCGATATCTGAGATGTCATTTTTAGCCGACAGAAATGACTTGCAATATTTTGCTAAAGTTACATCACTTTTTCAAAGTTTCTTCACACACACCCCTTTCACAGTTGACAGCCAATTTCTCTCATTTCAGTATGGCGACTGCAGATACATTTCAACAACTGAGGCAGAATTGCGTCTGCCAAGACTATCTCGCTTCTAGGTGGAGCATTGTTCGAACGACTGAAACCGACCGTCCCGCAGACACCCTACAGTTGATAATCCACTCAGATAACATACAAGACGAGACTGAAGAAATATTTTTCAATTTTCCCAAAACCGCCTCTCTGACTGTAGATACAGACGGCAACCTCCAATCGGAAAAACAAGTGACGTATAGTATAGTCGAAAACGGCACGTCAAATTTGTTTTTTTGTCGTACTTAACTACATAAGAGGCGTGTCCAGGGGGCATCACCTCTATATTCACCAGTATCCTCTGTACTCCTCTTGATATTTCCCGGTATTTCCCAGTATTTGCGGACGCCTCTTATGTAGTGAGCACAGCTGGTCATCTCCGGCACGCACCACTGGTCACCTACTGTTATTCTGCGTTCGTCCTTACTGTGGATTTGCGTGGGTCTTGCAGGTGTCTGCTTAGAAATAAAAACTTTTGCGTGTTTGCCGCTGTTAGGTTAAAAATATGACGAAAATGGAAAAGTGGGCATATTAGGTCATATTATGGACTATATATAAGATAATGAGAATATGACCTAAAGTGCCCACTTTTCTGATTCTCTGGTGTCATCTGGTGTCATCTTCTTGTTCACCGCGTTCACACGCTGTTTTGTATCAGAATTGTTGGAAATGTGTTTCAGATTTTCTGGAATTAAATATTTAAAAAGTGGGCATGTTAGGTCATATCATAGACTATATGTAAGATAATGAGAATATGACCTAAAGTGCCCACTTTTGATTTCGTTGTGATTATCTGGTGTCATCTGATGTCATGTGTTGTCATGTGCTTCTTCACTGCGTTCGCACGCTATTTTGTATCAGAATCGTGGGACATGTGTTTCAGATTTTTTGGAATTCCGTGGGTCTGAAAAAGTGGGCATATTAGGTCATATTCCCATTATCTATTATATAATCCATAATATGACCTAAAATGCCCACTTTTGATTTCGCTGTGATTCTCTGGTGTCCTCTGTTATCCTGTGCTTGTTCGCCGCGATGGGCACGCCGTGATTTATCAGAATTATGGGAAATTTGTCTCCGATTTTCTGGAATTCAAAAAGTGGGCAGAATAGGTCATATTATAGACTATATATTAGATTACTAGAATATGACCTATAAAATGCCCACTTTTGATTTTACCGTGATTCTTCAATTTCTTTTTTCTCTTCCGATATCTTATATTTTATTTTTATTCAATTTATTCATTGATTCATCTTTATAAAATTATTAGCGTCGACATATAAACAACCTGACGGTAATGTTGAAGCATCAGTCGCAACTGGAAATTTATCAACTTGAAACCTAAATATAGTTTTTATTTCTCGCTTGGTCTGTATCAGTCTCTAAAAAGAAAAAACTAAAACCCAAATTCCCGTCTGATAATGTATTAATCATCGAATTCGCACCGATCACCGATGCCGATCCATCAGTTTTATATAATACAATATCATTTGTTGATTTATTATCGACAGATGTAACCGATTGTAAATCTGGCGTTTGTACTGCTGTGTCAAGATCAATCGCTTTGATAAAATTATCATCCCAGACTAAAACTTCTTGATTTTGAACATATGGTATGGTGGTCGGGTTCGTCTTTACTTCCAATGGCCTTTCAACTTGAAGAGAAGTTGCTGATACGTAACGAGCTCCATTAATATCACCCGACATGTTAATTCTGAAAAACCTATTTGTAGCTGCATCAGGTTTACTTTCAAATTTTATAAAATATATAGTTTCAGCACTTGGTATGTCTACACCAGCGGTATTTAAATTAATAAAAGCGTTACCTGATACTTTATTTCCAAATAAATCAATATTTGTGGTACTATCTGGTGAGGTATTGTTTATCTCTCCATTGACTCTTGCATTTCCATTCACTTCTAAACCGGAAATCTTTACACTTGCTCCAGCGGTTGCCGGCTCCGAAACATTATTTGTCTCGGTCCATTTTTGTAGGAGTCTCCACTCTTGCTTTCTCTCTTCTTTACGGTTTCGGACTTATTCTATCTACACTTATTAAACGACCGCACGAGGTATGATTACGATTGGTCAACTATCAGACTTCGGTTTCGTAAATCTTTCTAGTTATGCTTTTGCTTTCAAGTGCATGCTTTCAATACACAATATACAGCAGTTACGGCTCTTTACTTTTTATGTTACAATTCTCAGTTCAGTTCTCATCCCCGAAACTGGTTACACTTAGAGTTCTTATACATTCAGGAACTCTTTCCATAACTCAACTGTACTGAGTACTCCGTACAACAGGCTAGGCACCTCACATCAACATCATTCTGATCGGTCCTACTGTACTCCGTACTGAGTACTCTTGCGTTTTGTACTTAGCCGTTTTTCTTGCTCTTGTGCTTGCCTCCTAGCACAACTCCCCCCCCCTTAGGGAAGGTCACGTCCACGCTGACCACGTCGGACCAGTAAAGTTTTTATACAGATCTTCTACTGTTGCTCAGGATGATTATACAGGTCTCAGCCGCCTGTTGTCTGGGATGACATTACACTTCCCAAGACACACCGCAATAAGGAGATCGACCTCTTAAGCACAAGGGTCGGCCTCTCACCGGTCTGCCATCTGCACTACCAGGCTCCCCCAAGGCTCGAGATCTCACATCCATTACTACGCTCAAGGTTTCAAACCTTCCAACACGGCACACCACAGGTGATGACAATAGGTTTGCCAATTACCCGGCAGTTCTCGGGATGCCGGCCCGGAGGAAAGGTTTTAAACCCCTACCGCCTCCTCGGGATGCACAGAGCTTTTATCCAGATCTCCAACTGCCGCCTGGCTATGCCGAGGCTAGAGCCACTGCTCTGGTGGATGGATTATACAGGTTCTCACCTGTCGCCTGGCTATGC